>JAPYZK010006385.1:0-12905 GCA_030522785.1 Platygaster equestris
CAGTGACAGTGACAGCTACAGTGACAGTGGCAGTGACAGTGACAGTAGGAATTACACTGACAGTGCCAGTGACAGTGTCAGTGTCAGTGACAGTGACAGTGTCAGTGACAGTGACAGCGTTAATGTCAGTGACAGTGACAATAAAAGTGACAGCGACAGTGACAGCGACAGCGACAGTGACAGCGATAGCGACAGCGACAGCGACAGTGACAGCGACAGCGACAGCGACAGCGACAGCTATAACGACAGCGACAGCTACAGCGACGAAGACGAAGATAGCGTCAGCGACAGCTACATTGACAGTGACATTAACTATAGGAGTTACAGTGTAAATGAAAGTGACACTGACAGTGACAGTGACAGTGTCAGTATAAGTGACAGTGACAGAAACAGTGACAGCGACAGCGACAGCAACAGTGACACCGACAGCGACAGCGACAGCGACAGTGACAGCGAGACCGATAGCTATAGCGACAATGACAGAGTAAGCGACAGAGACATATACAGAAACAGAGCCAGAGACAGAGACAGAGACAGAGACAATGACTGAGACAGAGACTGAGACAGCCACAGACACAGAGACAGAGACAGCAAAAAAGACAAAAACAAAGACTGAGACAGTGACAGTTGAAGGGACATTGACAGTGACAGTTACAGTGACAGTAACAGTGACAGTGACAGTGACAGTAACAGTGACGGTGACATTAACAGTGACAGTGACAGTGACATAGACAGTGACAGATACAGATACAACGACAGAGAGAGAGAGAGAGACAAAGGCAAAGACAAAATCAGAAACAGAGTTAGGGATAAAGCCGAAGACGGAGACAGAAACAGAGACAGATACAGTGACAGAGACATAGACAGAGACAGAGACAAAGACATAGACAGAAACGAAGACAGAGACAGACACAGAGACAGAGACAAAGACAGAAACAGAGAAATGGACAGAAATAGAAACAAAGACATAAGCAAATGCAGAAGCAAAGGCAGAGTTAAAAGCAGACATATAGACAGACTGTGACAGAGACAGAGACAAACACCGCGAAAAAGACAGAGATCGAAACAGAGACGAAGACGGTGACAGTGACAGTGACGGTGACAGTAACAGTGACAGTGACAGTTACAGTGACAGTGACAGTAACAGTGTCAGTTACAATTACAGTGACAGTGACCCTGACGATGACAATAACACTGACAGTGACAATGACAGTAACAGAGACAGAGACAGAGGCAGTCACGAAGACAAAAACAGAGACAGAGACAAAGACAAAGACAGAGACATAGACAAAAACCGGGACAGGAACAAAGACAGAGGCAGAGACTAAGACAGCGACATAGACACAGACAGAGGAGCAACAGTGACAGAACGAAGCCAGAGACAGTGTCAAAGACGAAAACATAGACAGAGATAGAGACAGAGACAGGGACAATGACAGTGACAGTGGCAGTAACATTGACAGTGACAGTGAAAGTGACAGTGATAGCGTCAGTGACAGTGACAGTGACAGAGACAGAGACAAAGACAGAGACAAACACAGAGACAAAGACAGAGACGGATACAGAGACAGAAACGAAGACAGAGACAGATACAGTGACAGAGACAGAGACAGATACATGGACAGAGACAGAAAAAAAGCAGGAGACAGAGACAAAGACAGTGACATAGGCTAAGGCATAGACAGAGAAATGACGAAGACAGAGACAGAGGCATAGACAAACACAGATCCAGAGATAGAGATGAAGGCAAAGGCAGAGACAGAGATATAGACTGAGACAGTAACAGAGACAGTAACAGAGACAGAGACAGAGAGAGAGACACAGACGAATTCATAGGCACAGACAGCGGCAGAGACAGAGACAGAGACAGAGACAGAGCCAACAACAGAAATAAAGATAGACAGAAATGGAGACAGAGACAGGGACATAGACAAAGACAAAGACAGAGACAAAGACAGTGGCAGAGACAGAGACAGAAACATAGACAAAGACAAAGACATAGGCGAAGGCGAAAGCAAAGGCAGAGCAAAAGGCAGAAACAGAAACAAAGGGAGTGACAGAGACACAGTCAGTGACAGTGACATTGACCGTGACAAAAACAGTGTCAGTGACAGTAACCGTGACGCCGACGGTGACAGTGACAGTTACAGTTACAGTGACAGTTACAGTAACAATGATATTGAAACTGACAGTGCCAGTGACAGTGAAGCTGACAGTGACAGTGACAGTGACAGTGACAGTAACAGTGACAGTAATAGTGACAATGACAGTGACGGTGAAAGTGACGTTGACAGTGACAGTGACAGTGACAGAAACAGTGACAGTGACCGTGACGCCGACAGTGACAGTGACAGTAACAGTAACAGTAATAGTGAAACTGACAGTGCCAGTAACAGTGACGCTGACAGTGACAGTGACAGTGACAGTAACACTGACAGTCACAATAGCAGTGACAAAGACAGTGACAGTAACAGCAACAGTTACAGTGGCAGTGACACTGACAGTGACACTGACAGTGACAGTGACAGTGACAGTAACAGTGACAGTGTCTGTGACAGTTACAGTGACAGTTACAGCGACAGTGACAGTAACAGTGTCAGTGACAGTAAGAGTGACATTAACAGTTACAGTGACAGTGCCAAAAACAGAGACAAAGGCAGAGACAGAGACTAAGACAGAGACAGAGACAGACACAGAGACATAGACAAAAACATGGAAGGAGACCAAGTCAAAGACAGAGACAAGAGCAGAGCCTGAGACACAGACAGAGACACAGACAGAGACAGTAACAGAGACGGGGACAGAGACAGAGACGAAAACAAAGACAAAGACAGAGACAGCGACAGAGACAGAGACAGTGACAGTACAGGGAAAGTAACAGTGACAGTGACAGTGCCAGTGCCAGTGACCATGACAGTGACAGTGATAGTAAACGTGACAGTGACAGTGACAGTGACAGTGACATTGACAGTTAAAGTGAAAGTGTCAGTGACAGTAACAGTGACAGTGACAGTTGAATTGAAAGTTACAGTAACAGTGACAATGACTGTACAAGTAACAGTGACAGTGACAGTGACAGTGACTGTGACAGTAACAGTAACAGTAACAGTGACAGTAAAAGTCACAGTGATAGTGATAGTAATAGTGACAATGATAGTGAAAGTGACAGTAACAGTAACAGTAAGAGTAACAGTGACAGTCACAGTCACAGTGACAGTGACCGTGACAGCGACTGTGACAGTGACAGTAACAATGACAGTAACAGTGATAATGACAGTGACAGTAACAGTGACAGTGACAGTAAAAGTGACAGTGACAGTTACAGTGACAGTAACAGTCACAGTAAAAGTGACAGTGACTGTGACAGTGACAGTGACAGTCACAGTGACTTTGAAAGTGACAGTGACAGTGACAGTGACAGTGACAGAGACAGTGACAAAGACAGAAACAGTGATAGTGAAAGTGACATCGACGGAGACAATGAAAGTAACCTAGACGGTAAAATTGACAGTCACAGTAACGGAGACAGTGACAGTGCTAGTGAACCTGACAGTCACAGGGACAGTGACAGTGTCTGTGACGGTGTCAGTGACAATCACATTGACAGTGTCAGTGACAGTGAGAGTGACACTGACATTGACACTGGCAGTGACAGTAACAGTGACAGTGACAGTGATAGTGTCAGTGACAGTGACAGTGACAAAAACAGTGACAGAAACAGTAATAGAGACGGAGACAGAGACAAAGACAGAAACAGATAACGAAAGAGTGACACAGACAGATACACTGACAGAAACAGGGACAGAGACAAAGACAGAGACAGAGGCAGAAGAGAAGACAGAGACAAAGACAGGGACAGAGACGAAGACAGAGGCAGATACAAAAGAAGAAAAGAGACTTAGACAGAGACAAAGACATATACAATGACAGGAACATAACAGAGACAGAGACAGACACATAGACAGAGTCAGAGACAGAAACAGAGAATTATACAGGGACGGAGACAGAGATAGAGACAGAGACAAAGAGAGAGACAGAGACGGTGACAGAGAGAGGGACAGAAAAAGAGACAGAAACATAGACAGAGACAGAGCCAGAGAGACAGACAAAGACTTAGGCTAATGCAAAACAAAGGCGAAGTCAAAGGCTGAGTCAGAAACAGAGGCAGAGACAAAGACAGAGAATCAGACAGAGACAGAGACAGAGACAATTACAGTGACGGTTACACTGACAGTGGAAGTGACAGTGACAGTGACAGTGACGCCGACAGTGACAGTGACTGTGACAGTGACAGTAACGGTAACATTCATAGTGACACTGACAGTGCACGTGACAGTGACGCTACCAGTGACCATGACAGTGACAGTGTCAGTGACAATCACAGTGACAGTGACAGTGACAGTGAAAGAAACAGTGACAGTGACAGTGACAGTGACACTAAAGATGCCACTGACAGTACTGTGACAGTGACAGTGACAGTGACAGTGACAGTGACAGTGAGAGTGACTGTGACATTGACAGTGACAGTGTCAGTGACAAAAACAGAGACAGAGGCAGAGAAAGAGACAAAGACAAAGACAAGGACAGAGACAGAGACACAGACATAGACATAGACAAAGACCGAAACGAAGACAGAGACAGGAGAAAAGACTAAGACATAGAAAGAGACACAGACAAAGACAGAGACGGAGACAGTGACAGAGACAGAAACGGGGACAAAGACAGAGACGGAGACAGAGACAGCGACAGAGAAAAAGACAGTGACAGTGACAGTGGAAGTAACAGTGACAGTGACATTGACAGTGACAGTGCCAGTAACAGTGTCATTGACAGTGACAGTGACAGTGGCAGTGACAGTGACAAAGACAAAGACATGGGCAAAGACAGAAACAGAGACAGAGACAGAGACAGGAACGAAGACAAAGGTAGATACAGAGACAGAGACAGAGACATAGACAGAAGCAGAGACAGAGACGTAGACAGGGAAAGAGACAAAGACAAGGACAGTGACAGAGACAGTGTCAAATACAAAGACAGTTACAGAGACAGAGACAGAGACAGTGACAGTGACAGTAACAGTGACAGTTATAGTAACAGTGTCAGTGTCAGTGTAAATGACAAGAACAGTAACAGTGACAGTGACAGTGACCGTAGCAGTGACAGTGACAGTGACAGTAACAGTGACAGTGACATAGACGGTGACAGTGGCAGTGACAGTGGCAGAGACATAGACAGAGGCAAGACGGAGACATGGACAATGACAGAGATGAAGACCGAGACGAAGACAAAGACAGAGGAAGAGACAGAGACAGAGATGAAGGCAGAGATGGAGACAGAGACAGGGACAGAGACAGAAGCAGAGACAAGGACCGAGAGAGAGACAGAGATAGAGACAGAGACAGAGACAGAGACAGTCACAGAGACAAAGACAAAGAAAGAGACAGAGACACAGACAGAGACAGTGACAAAGGCAGAGGCAGAGACAGAGACAGAGACGGAGACAGAGACAGAGTCAGACACAGAAACAGAGACAGAGGCAGAGTCAAAAACAGGGACAAAGACAGAGACAGAGACTGGGACAGAGACAGAGTCGGAGAGAGACAAAAAAGAGACAGAGACAGAGACAGAGAAAGAGAAAGCGATAGAAACAGTGACGAAGATAGAGACAAAGACAGAGACAGAGAGAGAGACAGAGACATAGCCAGAGACAGAGACAAAGACAGAAACTGAAAAAAAGACATAGACAGAGACGGAGACAGAGACAGAAACAAAGACAGGGACAGAGACAGAGACAGATACAAAGACAGAGACAGAGACAGGGTGAGAAACAGGGACAGTGACAGAGACGAAGACAGAGACAGAGACAGAGACAGAGACAGAGACAGAGACAGAGACAGAGACAGGGACAGACACAGAGACAAAGATTGAGACAGAGACATAGACTGAGACAAAGACAGAGTTAGGGACAGAGACAGGGACAGAGACAGAGACAGAGATTGAGACAGAGTTAGAAACAGAGACATAGACAGAGATAGAACAGAGAAAATGACAGAGACAAAAAAGAGACTCAGACAGAAACAGAGACAGAGACTATGAATATTCTGAGTTTCAACGAATTTCCCGAATACCCAAAATTTTCCGTGTATTTGAAAACATCATTAATTTTCAGTTTTCTATTTATGTTCGTTTTCGCTGCTGTCGCCGTGTTTGTCCATGCCTTTTACTCTGTTACTGTCTCAGTCTCTGTTTTTGTCTCCGTCTCTGAATTCGTTGCTACCTTTCGCTTCGTCTTTGTCTGTGCATTTGTCTCTGTCTCCTATTCTGTCTTTGTCTCTGACTCAGTCTCTGTCCACGACTTTGTCTCTGTGTCAGTGTCAGAATAATTCTGAATCTAAGTTTCAGTCACAGTTACAATCTCAGTCACACTTACATTTTCCGTCTCGGTCTCAGGTTTCACTCACAATGTTAGTTTAAGTCCCAGTAACAGACACAGTTTCAGTATAAACTCAAACATTAGCCTCTGCCTCAGTCTCTGTATATGTATGCGTATTCGCATCGTTGTTTTCGAAGTTATCGGAGTATAAGACTGCATCTGCGTCTATATTAGAATCTGTATTCATGCCATCATCTACAGTTTCCCTGATTCAAGTATCTGTATTTTTATGTTTATGTCAAGAATAAAAATATCCTTTGGTATTAACGAAAATTGAAATGAGATATTGTGTTTTACGGTATCAATAAAATCTGAGACGAACGTGAATAGTCGCGATTCTAGTAAAAATTTAAGAAATTTAAATTATTTGGAAATGATTCAACAACATAAAAATATTGTTATTTAATTGGAGTTGTGCAAATTACGTTCAATGTCTCAAGAAGATCATCTTCACATAATATGAAAGATCCGTGAATCCCAAGGAAGTTTCATTATTGAAAAAAGTCAAAGCATTTTCGTCTTCCACGGCAGTATGAATACTACAAAATTGAAAAGTGGCGCACGCGAATGCTGAATGCAGGAAATGATTGACATTATTCTTAATTTTTAGAATTTTCCGAGAAGAACAGATATTCCGAAATCTATATATCCATCGAGAGTTACCAAAATTTCGTATTCGTGTACAAATTCACATCACGTAATTTATGGAATTTTCTAGTATCATGTATATATGGCTTTTCCTCAGAACACAAAATTATGACGGACATATCGGCAATTTTTTATAAATATAGTTATGAAATAATGTAAAGTATTTTTTCTTTCCTGGAGAAATGCAAAAATTCTAAATACTTCTTCTTTTTCCCAAGATGCCGCAATTCTTGTGAAGTTAAGGAGACAGGGATAGCAAAATACGAGCTAGATTTCTTATTATATCACAAATCATTTACAGTATTCGATTTCTGAATATTATCAACGTCTTCAAATACTGAAAACATGTATTGAAATTATCACGGAGCTTCTGCAATTGTGAATAATTCTAATAAACGTAATTAAAAATGATATTAAAATCCTCAAATTCGACCAGTTTCTCTAAACTTTCATGACAATATCAGAGTTGAAGACTATCGAATATACAGTTACGTTTCTGAATCTTGTACACAAAGTTATTGTGAATACACGGGATTCGGGAAGTCACGTCGATTTTTGGTGATGTAATATTATATCGAAATCCAATCATCTTAGTGTATGCTTAATATCTGCGTAATGTATACGAGTGAGCTTTGTAAGAGTACTGTTAGAGTTATTGAATACAATCAACTCATCTTGTAAAAGGTCAAAATTACTACATATAATAAGAATTAGACAAAAAGGAAAACATTCACAAAATCAGGGTTTTTCGTTTATCATTGTCATATCGTATTTGAGACAATAATAAAGATTTTCCGAGAAAGTCTCAATATTTGAAAACATGCACAAAAATATGCGATTTTTGAAGTTTAAGAAATTCAGATATTTTGTAAATATTCTGAAATGTGACGAATTTTTCGAATACTCAAGATTTCCTGTGTATTTGAAAACATCATAAAGTTTTATTTCACCATTGGTGTTCGTTTCCGCCGCTGTCGCCGTGTTTGTCCATGCCTTTCTTTCTGTCACTGTCTCAGTCTTTGTCTCTTTCTCTGTCTCTGAATTCGTTCATGCCTTCCGCTCTTACTCTGTCTGTGTCTTTGATTCTGTCTCCGTCTCTGTCTCTGTCTTAGATTCAGACTCTGTCTTTGAATTCGTCCCTGTGTTGGTGTCAGGCTCAGTCTGAATCTAAGTAACAGTCACTGTTACAATCACAGTCACATTCACATTTTCCTTCTTTCTTTAAAGTATCACTTACAGTCTTAGTCCAAGTCTCAGTCGCAGACACACTTTAAGTATTAACTCAGACATCAGCCTCCGCCTCAGTCTATGTATATGTATGCGTATTTGCATCGTTGTCGTCGAAGTTATCGGAGTAAAAGACTGCAACTGCATCTATATTAGTATCTGTCTTCATACCATCATTCACAGTTTCATTGATTGGAGTATCTGTATTTGTATGTTTATGTCAAGAATCAAAATATTTTCCAGAATAACACAAATTATATAAAGATATTGTTATATTCGGTAAAAATAAAACCTAAGACGAACGTGAATAGTCGCGATTGTAGCACGAATTTAAGAAATTTAAATTATCCGAAAATATTTCAACAACATAAAAATATTGTTATCCTATTGGAGTTGTGCAAATCACGTTTAATGTTGCAGATATAGCATCATTACATAATATGAGAGATCCGTGAATCCTTAGAATTATTATCAACAGAATTCAAAGCCTCTTCGTCTTTCACGACAGTATGAATACTACAAAATGAAGAAGCGGCGCACGCGATTGTTAAATTCATGAAATGATCGACATTATTTTGAATTTTCAGAATTTTCCGGGAATAACAGATATTCCGAAATCTATATACCTATCGAGAATTAACAAAATTTCGTATTCGTGTACAAATTTACATTGCGTTATTCATGGTATTTTCTAGTATCATGTATATATGGCTATTTCTCAGAACTGAAAATTAGGAAGGACATATCGGAAACTTATCATAAATATAGTAATGAAATAATGTAGAGAATTCTTCTTTTCCTGAAGAAATGCAAAAATTATAAATGATTCTTTTTTCTTTTCAAGATATCGCAATTCTTCTGTTCTTGAGGAGACAGGTTATGCAAAATACAAGCTAGTTGTCTTAATATATTACAAATTTTTCAGAGTATTACATTACTGAATATCATCTACTTTTTCGAATATCAAGAATATGTATTAAAACTATCACGGGGATTCCGCAATTGGGAAAAATTTCAATGAAAGTCACTTGAGAATAATATTCAAATTTTCGAATTCCACAAGTTTATCAGAACTCTTATGACAATATCAGAATTGGAGACTATCAAATATCCAGTTTCGTTTCTGAATCTTGTACACAAAGTTATTGTGAATACACGGGATTCGGCAAGTCACGTCAATTTTTGGTGAAATGATATCATATCGAAATTCAAGCTTCTTAGTATATGCTGAAAATCTGCGTAACGTATACGACTGTGCTTTGTAAAAGTACTGTTAGAGTTATTTAATACAGTAAACTCATCTTGTAAAGAGTCAAAATTACTACATATAATAAGAATTGGACAAAAAGAAAAACATTTGCAAAATCAGGGTTTTTCGTTTATTATGGTCATATCGTATTTGAGACAGTAATAATGCTATTTTGGAAACGTCTTGATATCTGAATACATGCATAGAAATATGCAATTTTTCAAGTTTTAGAAAACTCGGATATTTCGTGAATATTCTGTGTTTCAACAAATTTTTCGAACACTCAAGATTTTCTGTGTATTTGGAAATATCATAAAGTTCTTTTCTACCATTGATGATCGTTTCCGCCGCTGTCGCCGTGTTTGTCCATGCCTTTCACTCTGTCACTGCCTCAGTCTCTGTCTTTGTCTCTGTCTTTGATTTCATTTCTGCTTTCCGCTCTGTCATCGTCTGTGTCTTTGTCTCTGTCTCCGTCTTTGTCTTTGTCTCGGACTCAGACTCTGTCTACGACTTTGTCTCTGTGTCGGTGTCAGACGAAGTCTGAATCGTAGTATCAGTCTCAGTTACAAGCACTGTCACAGTAAAATTCTCCGTCTTGGTCTCAGGTATCACTTACTGTGTTAGTTTGAGTCTCAGTCACAGACACAGTTTTAGTATTAACTCAGACATCAGCCTCTGCTTCAGTCCCTGTATATGTATGCGTATTTGCATCGATGTCGTCAGAGTTATCGGAGTTGAAGACTGCATCTGCATCTCTATCAGTATCTGTCTTCATACCATCATTCACAGTTTCATTAATTGAAAAATCTGTATTTGTACGTTTAATAAAAGAATGAAAAAATTCTTCGGAAGAACGACAACTATATAAAGATATTGTTATATACGGTATTTATGAAATCTAAGACAAATGTTTATATTTGCTATTCCAGCGAAAATTCAAGAAATTTGAATTATTAGAAAATATTTCAACAACATGAAAATATTGTTATTTTATCAGAGTTGAGCGAATAACGTTTAATATAGCATCCTTAGATAGTATGATATATCCGTGAATCAGAAGGAAGCTTTATGATCAACAAATGTCAAAGCTTTCCCGTCTTTCACGACGGTATGAATACTACAACATGAAAAAGCGGCGCACGCTAATGTTGAATTCATAAAATGTTCCGAATTATTCAGAATTTTGAGAATTTCCCAAAAATTGCAGATATTCTTATATCCATAAATCTATTGAGAATTAACAAAATTTCCTATTCGTGTACAAATACACATTACGCAATTCACGGAATTTCCTAGTATCATGTAGATATGCCTATGTCTTATAACACAAAATTAGGAAGGACATATCGGCAATTTTCCATAAATAGAGTAATGAAATAATGAGAAGTATTTTTTCTTTCCTGAAGTGACGCAAAAATTTTGAATAATTTCATTTTCTCCTCAAGATGTCGCTATTCTTGTGTAGTTAAGGAGACAGGGATAGCAAAATACAAGCTAGATTCATTAATTTATCAGAAATCTTTCACAGTATCACATTTCTGAATATTATCAACATCTTTAAATACTGAAAATATGTATTTAAATTATAACGGGGCTCTTGCAATTGTAAAAAATCTCAATAAAAGTAATTAAAGAATGATGTCTTAATTTTCGAACTCCACCAGTTTCTCAATACTTTTATGACAATATCAGAAATAAAGACTATCGAATATGCAGTTTAGTTTCTGAATCTTCTACACGAAGTTATTCGGAATACACGGAATTCAAAAAGTCACGTCGATTTTTGGTGATGTAATATAATATTGAAATTTAAGCATCTTAGTATATGCTTATGATCTGCGTAACGTATAGGAGTG
Organism: Platygaster equestris; assembly: GCA_030522785.1. Classification (NCBI taxonomy): domain Eukaryota; kingdom Metazoa; phylum Arthropoda; class Insecta; order Hymenoptera; family Platygastridae; genus Platygaster; species Platygaster equestris. Next base: position 11,414 of record JAPYZK010006385.1, read on the forward strand.
TGCTTCGTGAAAGTACTGTTAGAGCTATTTAATACAATTTACGCATCTTGTGAACAGACGAAATTACTACTTAGATTCAGAATTGGACAAAAAGAAAAACATTTGCAAAATCAGGGTTTTTCGTTTATCATGGTCATATCGTATTTTAAACAATTGAGATGATATTCCAAGAACGTCTCAATATTAGAATACATGCATTGGAATGTGCGATTTTTGAATTGAAGGAAATTCGGATATTTTGTACGTATTCAGAGCTTCAACGAATTTTTCGAATACTCAAGTTTCTCTGTGTATTTGAAAACATCATGAAGTTTAATTTTCTAATTGACGTTCGTTTCCGCCGCTTTCGCCGTGTTTGTCCATGCCTTTCACTCTGTCACTTTCTCAGTCTCTGTTTCTGTCTCTGTCTCTGAATTTGTTTCTGCCTTCTGCTCTGTCTCTGTCTGTGTCTTTGTCTCTGTCTCCGTCTCTGTCTTTATCTGCTACTCAGACTCTGTCTTCGACTTTGTCTTTGTGTCGGTGTCAGCATAAGTCTGAATCTAAGTATCAGTCACAGTCACAATCACAGTCACACTCACATTTCCTGTCTTGGTTTCAGGTATCACTCACAGTGTCAGTTTAAGTCTCTGTCACAGACACAGTTTTAGTATCAACTCAGACATCAGCCTTTTCATCAGTCTCTGTATATGTATGCGTATTTGCATCGTTGTCGTCAAAGTTTTCGGAGTGAAAGACTGCATCTGCATCTATATAAGTATCTGTCTTCATACCATCATCAACAGTTTCATTGATTCAAGTATCTGTATTTGTATGTTTATGTTAAAAATAAATATATTCTTCGGAATACCGAAAATTATGTAAAGATTGTCATCACCCGCATCGAGCTGGTTTGACAACGAACCTGGGATCGAGTAAACGCCCGAATCCGCATTCCCTTTATTTTACAAGGTGAGGGTGAGAAAATTTTGTAATGAAATTTACACGATATAGGCACCTGGATGAAATGTGTATGACTATTGTTTATATACAATATTCTCCTCAAATTTATGGTTACACAGGTTATACAGGAGATTATAACGCAGCAGTAGGTTTTACAATGGTTTTGTGGTTGAATGATAGGCATGTGTGGCTCGGGGGGTGGGGGGAATTGCATCGATGCAAGAGTTCTTTGGGATCTAGGTTTTCTGAGGTCGCGACTTTTTGGCACACGAATATATTTTTGTGTAGCTTTTTCGCAGCGGGTCGGTCGACAGGGGTTGCAGAGGTCGGTATGGGATTTGGCGTAAGCTATTTCCCCAGTGCTTCTATTTCTAGTGAGAGGGGAATTTTGTTCGGGACGCGGGGTCTTTTTAAGAAACCTTTGGGGCTGGGGGAGGGTTTTTCCTTCCTGGCTGGCTGGGAGATTTTGCTTGGGATGTAGGGGGGAGGTTCAAAGAAAAGGGGACCTATGGTTTCGGGGATGTATGGAGGATCGGCGAGGGTGTGCGTATTT
>JAPYZK010006388.1:0-13390 GCA_030522785.1 Platygaster equestris
AAATTACATATTTCTTGCGGGAGCTAAATAAAGATAATTCTTGAATTGGCCCTACTGTCCGCAACAATGAAAAAAATTTATTTCGATGTGGTACTCACCGTATGCTCCGCGTGATGCTGCCCGAATGGTGAATACGGATGAACTCGTTGCTGGTGGTTGCGATATGAAAATACGACTGCTTTTCATTGACGAAAAACGTGTCCGGCACCCAGATATTCTTGATAAACTCGGACCCCACGCTCAGCGTCTCGACGCCCGGCCGCTTTTTGAACGCCAATCGCGGATCCGTCCAAAATTGTCGGAAGTAGAAATCCAGCGTAAAGTCCTGCATTTTCACCCAGAATCGCGTCAAAAACATGTGCAATCAATCACAGTAAAATATGGTAATCTGGAATTGCCGCGTGAATTCTTTTAGTGACGAGATCAACAAACACATTCAATTCACGAATCTGTACACAGCCAATCGATGTCGTTTTCGACGAATTGGACTTGAAACTTCGATTTGTTGGGCTGTTTATGAATGAGTTAGAAATTTTTGTTTAAGAATGTAGATGAATTGTTACGAAGCAGTCAACATTTCGGATGGTATAAGTTTTTGCCGGTTTGGTTCTAATCTAACCTCCAAATTTAAAAAAAATGTGGGAACTAAAATTTAAGATACGCAGGAAAACAAATTTTTCTAGAATATAAATTTTTGTTCGAGAATTTAGGAGAATTATTACGGGAAAGTAAAAAATGTTCAAAAGTATTCTTTTTTTGGATTTTGTTATGACCTAACCTCCAAATTTTCGAAAAATGTGCGAAATGAGATTTAGTTGCGAAAAAATCAACATTTTTATACTATCAGTTCTTTTCAGATTTCGTACTAACCTAACCTTAAAATTTTGAAAAATGTGCAAACTAAATTTCAAGACACATATGGAATCTAATCTGTCAAAAATATACATTTTTGCTCGAGAATCAGAGTAAACTATTGCAAGAAAATCAAAATATCGTAAACCATCATTTTTTCTAATTTCTTTCTAACCTAACCTCCAAATTCCCAGAAATGTGGGAACTAAAATTTAGAAATAAAAAAATCGTAATTTTGTGCAGTATCAATTTTTTCCGATTCCGTTCTAACCTAACCTCCAAATCCACAAAAAATTTTTAAACTAAAATCCAAGAAAGCCCAAAACCAAATTCGTCCAAAACATAAATTTTCTCTCAAGGATCTAAGAAAATCATTTCAAAAAATTGAAAACTCTCCATACTATCACTTTTTCCTGACTTCGTTCTAACCTAACCTCCAAATATCCAAAAAATGTGCCACCAAAATCTTCAAAAATACGAAAAAGCGCCTATATTATACGGCCCTGCGTGGAAGTGATACCCTCGAGTTCCGAAAAGTTGCCGATGTCCCGAACTGTTCTAGGGGCTATTTATTGCTCCTTGCCGTAAATAACGAGGGCTTTTACGATCTCGGTAATGGTCCAACGACTTCGGAAAAGAGGGCGCTCGCAAATCAAGACGCAATCGATTCGGAAGCTTAGCCCCGAGCTGAAGAACTCGTAATGTAACTAGAAGATCGCGAGGCACGTATAACGCCCGCGTATAAGGAGAAACCTGTAAGTTATCGAACCTCGCGATAAAAGCCCCTTCATACAAGCTAATGTGAAATAACTCGCGGATTCGGAAATTTTCATCTAAGTTTTCTCGTCGAACTTTTTGGTATTGTGGATACTTTGTGGCTATGTTTAGATTGCCTGGCGAAGAAGTTGAAACCGAACTGCGACCTTCTTGGGTTATAAATATTTTGAGCTGGAAAAAAGAATCTCCATTTTCGCGGATTTGATAACGTGTTTTCTGCATTTTGTATCACTTCAGGTGCAATTTGATGGCTTAAATTGTGAAATTCAGCTTTGATTGTCATTTTGAGAAATTTTTAATGTCTGTCGAATGTCTGTCTTGACTCTTCCGAATGAATAATTTTCGATATTTGAATCACCATCAAGTTTCCGAATTCCAAAGCCCTCGAAATAATGAATTCTCATATTCAAATGTATTTATTTTTGTCCATTAACTTATGTGTTCAGAAAAACATACTTGAAATCCAAAAATTTCCTATTTAATGAAAAACTGATTTATCTGAAAATGTCGTCATCGCAAATTAAATGACTACGTAACAAATTTAAACTTGACATAAAAAGACATTAATTCGGCCCTTTCTAATAAACTGACAACCACGTTAAAATTCCCGATTTCTTACAAGAAACCAAAAATCCCACTGAGATCCATAAAAAGCATAGATTATGCAGAAATCATTTTGCGCGGAAATTTTAATGAGATTCCCGAGCGATCATGTGCAATGGCATCACTAACGAATCCCCGAAGAACCAGCGCAATTCTACGCTCCTTTGCCAGATGTAATTTAATATCGGGTTGGAATCTGATTTACGATCAACTTTCCACTCCGAAAAGCCTTCGAATCAGACTAATGGCGTTTTTGACAAAAAATGCGAACAATGCCAATCTATGATTGTTTCGCAAACATCAAACACACGAAGTTTCAAGTCCAATCTCATTTTTTGAATGTAGAATAACCTTCATTGTCACGATAAATGTTCACATCATTTTAAATACGGAATCATCATTTTTTTGATGATTTGAAAAAGGGGAAACTATTCAAAAACGTGTAAGGAGATGTACAGAGACTTTCAAAATATTCGTGCAACATGCCACATAAGCTGGTGTAAATATGAAAGAAGAACTAATTTTTTTCTAAAAAATTCATGAAAGAAAATGAATGAGTAAAAATTAGATGTGTTCAAAAATAATCTGATTATCCTCCCAAATTCCGAATAATACAAAAAAGATTTCTGAAATGAACAAAATTGAAATCAATCACAATAAAGTGATGATTATAAATTCATCATCATCACACAGATGATTATAAATTTTCTCGAAATCTTTTAAATGCCCAAAAATTCCAAACATCCCCCCCCCTCCCTCGAAACCTAATTCGTCACCAAAACACATCGCCCCGAAAAAAGCACAATAAATACCCAACTCCCGGAAAATCGCGAAATTCCTGACGCAAGCGTGTAAAAAAGTTCGCCCTCGAAACAATGCCGCGATCGTAAAATTTCACAAACACTTTTCCCCCGGCTCGGCGAAAATTCGGCGTGACGCTGGAAGCGATGGCCGACTTTTCGGGGATATCGTTTTTCCCCCCGAATTTTCCGCGACTTAATCGCGCCTCGCAAATCGTGCCTTAAGGATATATAAGCTCGTCAGTGCAAAAAAACGGGTCGCCTTTGTGGAAAAGTATATCGAAATATCTAACGCGGCGCTTAACTTTCAAGCTTGAATTCGTGTACAAAAGACAAGATGGCCCCCCCCCCCCATTTTACTTTGAAATAAATAGTGTCCTTTGTTTCGGCGCGAAAATAAAAATGAGCATTTTGCCTTTTGCGCGAGATAATGCTAGATGTCTCACGTGTGAAAATCGTCTGAAGGGAGTAAAGTTGTCTAAAGTCGATGGTTTGAAAAATTTTTTCAAATTTGAAAAAATTCGTAAATTTTTCATGGACGATAGTCTCTTTCTCCGAGATTTTTTCCAACGTGGGTCATTGTCGCGTCGGAAAATGTGGAAAATTTATCCTCGACTTTTTACGGAATTCCCGGCTTTTGCGTCACTCGAAAGATACGAAAATAATGTTGATGCTCGTTCTTGACTGCAATTTGCATCAGTTTCTGGGCGCTTTTTTGTGTCCGGAGTGGTGCTATGGAACATCTGGAGACTTGCCATAATTTATCCGAGTGCTTGAACTGCATGTGCACTCTGGATTCGAATGGTTTGGCCGTTTGCGCGCATTTTGAGTGGATTTTTTTCATTTTGCGTTGGTTCTTTATACACTTTTTCAACTTTTTTCACGCTTTCCCGGAATTTTTTATTCTATAATTATGCGTATGAAAGTTTGAATATTTCGGAGAAAAAGGAGGAGAGGTACATTTACTGGAATGTATTACCAAATTCAAAAATTTCGATGTTTCTATATTTGTGAATTCACACAATTTCTAAATTCTACAAAGTATTATAATTTTCTGAAACTTCCAGTTCAATGTTCTGCCCCCCCAAAGCACCTCGAATTTCAGGTACTTCATACGAGACTGAAAACGATCACATACATGTGATGTATTTTTTATCTCATTGCCAATTATGAACAAGATACCTGCTTAAAGCCGAAAAATCCATGTTGCCTCACCACAAATAAGAAATGTTCTGCGAGTATAGTATAGGAAATAGTACAGTTCCTATAAATAGAGAGTTTCGCTATCCCGGCGCAACTGTCTGATTGGATGGATCTAAAGCTTGACCCAAAATGGCGGCTCCAATAGGAAGAAGCAATCGTACGTACGTGTCGAATTTATGTGTGTGTGCCACCGCCATTTTGGGTCAAGCGATCGACACGTACACACTCACACATTGCAGATAGCCAGACTGTCTATTAATAGGAACTGTAATGAAATGTGGGGTGCTTTGGGGGGGGGGGGGGGGGGCAGGTATTGTGTTTTTATTTGGCAATGAAATGAAAAAAAAAAAAAACTTACATGCATTTTCCGAAAGGTGAAATTGTCAACAATTTGAGAGTTTTGAATATTTGAAGATTCTTAAAATTTCGAATATATGAAAAAAGTTTTTAGTTGTGGAAAAATTTAACGATAATGGAGAAATTCAACAATTATGTCAAAATCTATTGATCAGGACATTATTATCTACTTAATGATTAATCTATGCATTAGTTTTTTACCTACAGAAAACTTGAAAGTTATAAAAAATTGGACATTGCAAAACATGTAATCAAGGTCTTCAAAAATGTTGATTTTCATAAAAATACACGAAGTTCATAATGTTTCTAAATTTTTGATAAAACTTTTCTTACAAATCCTGAAAGTTTTGGAAAATTATTATATTTCGGAGAATTCAGAAATTCTGTTAATTCACAAATTTAGAAACCTGAAAATTTTCAAATTATATATAAATATGGTTTCGTTGTTATTCTTTCTTTTTCATATACATATTTTTCTAAAGATTTAGTTTCAAATTTGGAATAATCGTCTCCAAAATCAGCTAATTTCTCGGAATCTCGCGTTACAAAAAAAAAGTTACATCACTAGTCAATCTTCGGAATTCCAAAATATGTTCAAACAATCAAGTTTCGTTTTACACTGACTTTGCTTAACTCTGCATGAATACTCGAAATTTGACGTAATATCGCGCATTGAATGCTGTACATAATTGAACACTAACATCGTATGATTCATCCAATTTTGCTGGAAGCCGAAAAACGATGTAAAATTCATTGGCCAAAATGGAAATAACGATAATTTTACGGGAAAATTCTGACCTGATTTCGAACTTCCAATTAGATCTGATGTAACTTCCTCGGAAATATTTAAATTATTAAAATTTCGCAGATTACAGTCGACCTATTGAATTATTAAAAGAATTTTCAAAAATCAGAGATAAAACTCGTAATTTCTCTCTACTCCCCCCCCCCCATTCCTCGCCATTAATATGCGCCACAGAAACGAAAAAAAGTAGCCATGTGTATTTTTTCTTGTTTGCAATTTTTTAATTATAAGTATCCCAATACTAAAAAGATAAAAGAGGCATATCCTACTCGAATTATGAAATCTGCGTTTTAAATAACAGATGATTAAAAAAGCTTTTTGATGCTTTTGTTTTCCCGTATTTTAATGGAAACTGTCGGGAAAAGTTGAAATGTTTTTCATAAAGAAATTCAATTCCGGCATTTCGTGTAATTTCATTTGTTAATTGATATTTCAGTCATGAGAAGATTAAAGACGAATTTTTTGATCGAAAAAGCCGGTGTTTAATGATGATTAAAATCTCGGGATTCAAATGGATATGAAAAAGCATACTTTTATCCTGTTCTAATTTGTGTATAAAAATTCTGAAGCAAGCTTTTGAAGATTTTTAATGAACAAAACTAATTTCGGACTTGTTTGATATCTTTTTCTATGGATGTTTTCTGTTTGCGTCGCGCCAGAAGTCGAATCCACGTATACATGAATTTTAATGAGAGTGTGAATTATATAATGGAACATTTTCGGAAGAATTTCGGAAAATGAACTTGACGTGAGTGATAGTTTTTTGGATTCGACAAATTTTACGAATTTCGGATAATTTACGAGATTTTCGGAATATTTAGGAATTTATGACAATTTTACGAAATTAGGTTATTCAATTGATTTATTCGTGATTACTGATTATTTCGGTAAATATGAAAAATTCTTCAATTTTGTAAACGTTTTCAAAATTTATAGGAATTTTTAAGATTTTCGTGAGATTTCCAAAAACCGAATTTCAACACGATTATTTGTTATTTTTTGGTTTTTTCAAAAAACGTATCGGAATTTTGAAAAATTCTGGCATGTCTGAACGTTTACGAAATTTTTGTCAATTGTTCATATTTTCGAAGAAATTTCCGAAATTTTCGAAAATGTCTATAAATGTACATAAATGCATATAAAATTCCCAATTTTTTCCATTTTTTATGTTCGTAAAAATGGGTAAAATCCTGCAACATATTTCAAAATACCCAGAAATTCGTTTTTTTACATTCTCTCAAAAATCTCCCAAAAATGTTAAATCTCCTTAAAATGCCACAAATTACGAAAAATTTTCCGAAATTCTGAAAAACTTCCCATAATCCCCCACAACTTCGGACACAATCACCAAAAATAAGGTGCCTAGAAAAATCTCCGTAAAAAACGTCCCGTCTCATTCTGAAAAATCGGGCGCGTAAAAATGGGTCATATTCCCGTCACGAGACGCGAGTGAGTCGAGAAGTTCTCGCGGCGGGCTGTTTTCGCTCGCTAGCATGTCCGCGCGATAACTCTTCCTTACAAGCGTGCGCCGTCGCTTTTCGGATGCCCCGGGTTTCGCGCGATCCACCACCAACGCGTATCTTAGCTTCCTTGGCTTCACTCCAGGCGCACTGCGGCCCCGTTCTGTCTTACGACCCTTACGACCGCGATCCCGAAGAGCACTATTATCATATTCACCCGTTCCAGCCTGAATCTTGCACTCGGTTTTTCAACTTTCCTCACTGTATTTGCGTGTTGGCGGTGGCAGATATACGCGGGGGTGGGAAATAGTATATTATATTCCAAATATTAGTAAACTGAGGGAATAGTATATTAAAGTATTAAGAAATAGTATTTATAAGGAAATAGTATATTATGTTTATTTATAGTATATTATAAATATCCAAAAAAATAAGGAAGAAAATTCTCATATGAGTAACAAATCGTGATTAAGAAGGTACCGAAAGTTCATGACTGTTTAAGTACCAGCAGAAAAGCGGGAAGCGACGTATAGTTACGGTGAAGCGTGCAAAGCAGGAAGCGTGAAAGCACCATAACTCGGGCGCTGGGTGTATGCCGCGTATCGATAAGATAGGTGTACACAAAATAATGAATAGGCACGTATAAGCGTAAATACGACACGGGGACAAGAAGCGCACTGCACACACACTGACAATGGTGTGAAGACCGACGTCAAGGGCCGTATCAATCCAATTGTCGTCGCAATTCAGTTTGCGATTCTCATTAGTCAGGTTATGGAACGCATGTTATACGCTCGTTTTTTTCTTGGTTCCTTATCCGGAGCGAAAACGGGCTTTGATATTCACGACCAATTTTAATGGGGGGGGGGGGGGGGGGGGTGGGGGGGGGGGGGGGGGGGGGGGGGTTCGGGGGCGAAGCCCTGATTGAAGGTTTCATTTTTATGGAGAGTGTTCGGTTAAATGCTGATAACTCACGTTTTCAGTAAGATTTGGTTGCAGATTTGACTGACAAATGACGTAGGATGTCGGTTATCGAGTTTTGATCGGTTAGGGTTTTGTTTTTTGATGTCTGGAGTTCTAGGGATGTTTGTGGAATACAGTAGACTCTCGATTTAGGTCTTTTTGGTACAGAAAGCTTTCGATGGGAGTGTTTAAAGTAATGTAAGCATCTGATTTGAGTCCCTTGGATGTAGTTAACATTTTATGAGTTTCAAAATACAGTTATTTCTCGATTTGAGGCATTTGTGTACAGTGCAGGCTCGATAACAACCCTCAAAATGTACATTGCTTCAGTTATGTGTCTTCTGATTACTATAAACTCTGGATAAACGTGTTTTTGATACAGTAAAGTGAAATTACTTTTTGCTGAAAGTTACTTTTGGCCAAAAGTAACTGTGAGTGTAACTTAGTTACTTCTTGCTAAAAGAAAGTGTACATGTAACAAAGTTACTTTTTTCTTATAGTAATCGTCGGTAGAACTCAATTACTCCGTCAGAAGAGTAGCTGTAACCATAACGCATTACTTGAAAAAAAGAAACTTTGAGTAACTGTATAAATAACTGTAACCAAGTTACTTTTTCGAAAAATTAACCGTAACTCAGTTACTTCTCATCAAGTAACTATATAAAATTAGGACGTCAACTTCTACTTTAAACGCAACACTTTGACGCACTTTTATATTTACTGAAAACGAATCCTCGTAGTTTTTCGGGTCAAACGAGCATCGCTCGGCTGCATCTGAGGTGGGTCAAATTTCTGTCGAAAGCTCGCGAGCGTACCTTCGCACTTCATTATCGATCTTATGAATGTGGCGGCTTTCAAAGCTTTTTCTGGCCAATATGTTCGCGTACATTGTCTCCCGGGCGCACGTTGTTTTTGCGATACGATGCAGAATCGAAAGGAAAAGGTACCGAAATGATCGAGTACAGTATTCCAACATGCATCCAACTTTCCCGATAATTTCTACCCCGGCAAAATGTTCGATGGTGAAGTTTTGTGACATGGTAGTTTAACGATGATTTTTGTTGCGTTACCAGGAGAGAAGTTTGAGACTGAATTTATATTTTCAGTCGAATTTGGTAGAGATAGAACGAATTTGGAACATTTTGGTAATTTCGAAGTTTTTGTAAACTCAAGAAATCTCGAAGATTTTTCGGATTCTGAGAATTAAAAAAGTTTCTAAAACTCACACCATTTTGAAAATTCGAAAAAACCTGTTATTATACGAACTCAAAGTTCTGAAGAATATTGAAATTCCGAAAAATTTGAATATTCCGAAACTTTGAGTCATTTCAGTCATTTTAGATATTTTTTCATAATTCCGAAAAACTTCAGAATTTTCAAAAAATTCACTTTATCCACTATCCAACTTCGCATGTAAAATATCCCACTTCCAAAACAACGTATTTATTCCCTAGTTGATGAAACCTTTTGTTCACTCCTCAGTGAACAAAACCCTGCCCTCCCCTCCCCTCCCCCAAGGGACTCCAAACCTACCGTCACAAGCCCCTTAAAACCTCGTCTTCGACTCGTGCCACAAACATCTCGAGCCAAAACCACCCCCACAATAAACCATTGTCTATCCCCGTTCCCAAATTGGTCGTGAGTATGCAAGCGATCGGCAAGGTAGTAGAATAGAGAAAAAGTTGGCAATGGAGACAAAGGATATTCTCTCGTAGCTCGTTCTCAGGTTACGAGAGTCAGGTAAAATCGCGCGTCACGTTCCAGGTGACAGTGTCGACTTGATTTGGTTTCCGCACAGGGCTCAACACCTGGGGTCCAGTCGTGTACATCCAGTTTCGAATGATTTCGGGTAAAATAGTGTACACAACACTCGAATGAAACACCTACAGTAGAACCCCATTAAAGTTGAGCGTCCTAGAGCGTGGACTCTCGTTCAAGTTCAGCCCCACTCTTCTTCCGTTTGGTTTTTGCAGTAGAGGGGGAAGTAGGGAACCTTGAACAGGCCTTTTTTAGCGGTTTTTGACCTGGACTTGAATGGGGTTTCTCTGTTTTCGCATTTTTTGGCGTGAATGAAGGAAATTAATGTTCGAATCTGAATGTACGCTGACCAGAACGATAGCCGACAATATTTAGAGAAATAACACTGCTGTCGAAATACTGGGGATAGGGAAATTATGGTTTTGTCGATTGCTGACGATCTCAAGTATCGATGATTTTTTTTTATGACTATGAGTGATGTTATTGGTAACTATCGATGTATTTTGGGGGGTTTTCGTATTTTTGATTGGAGACAAGATGATTTTTTCCATACTTATGATAATTCTGAGAATTCCTTAGTAGGTGCGTTGAAGTTAATAATTTTAAACAGTTCACGTGAACTGTTTACACGATGTTTACATGATATTTACATAAAGTTTACTGGATATTACACGAGGATTCATCTAAAATACAGAGAAACCTAATAGTTAAAATACAAAATACTCCGAATTTTTCCACTGATGAGTCATCGATACTCGACAACCCTAGTATGACAAATTCTACGTAAATTTTATGTAAACTTTATGTAAACAGTTTACATGAATTCCAGATTCATAAACAGGTGAAATGAACTTTATGTGAACATCGTGTAAATAGTTGACAATGTGTTTGCAAGGTTTTTACGTGAAAATGTCTGCAAGGGAATACTCTCAATAGTTATGAAAAAAAATATCGATACACGTCGAGAACGTTTTTCTCTGACATTTCCCATCCCGACAAAATACACACATTTATATACCACAGCGTCGTGAAATGCCAGCGAAATATCAAGACTCCTGTATAAATCACAGTAAACCCCGCGACGTTGGCGCTACTGTAAACACGGCACCGTTAGTTCCGGATTACTTGGTTCCTCTCTGAATCCGGAACAGTGAATTTGAAGCATTTTCATTTCGGTTCGCTTTTCGTGAATTTTGAGATTCTCTGGGCTCTTTTTAAAATTATACGGACTGGGGAATTTTCTGGAGATTTTTTTGTTGTGTATTGCGTAGTTGATATTTTTTATGTGGATCTCAAAAAGAATTCGGGAGATTGTATTATTATTTTACGGAGACTTTTTGAATTACTTTTGAAATCTAAATGAAATGACTCGAGTTTATGGTCACTAATTTCATGACTTTTTCGATGATTTTTGAAAAAATTACAGTAATGATATAAATTTCGGAGAATTTATGATAATTTGGGACCAATTTCGTAAGTTACAAAATTTCCTGGGCACTTTTTGAAATTTCACGAATTGTTATATTTTCCGGAAATTCAAACTATCAAATATTATTACTTTAATATTCAATTACTTCAATATTTTTAACATTTCTTTTCAAATCTCATAAAAAATGACTCAGAGCTACTAATTTCAGGATTTGTTTTTATTATTGTTATGTAAACAATTTTACGACATACAAATCGATATTCAAATACTGAGGTAGTAAATTTAACTGTTTCTATCATTGATGACCTAATGATTTGGAAAAGTACTGTAAATTCACTGATTTTTCCAGTGAGTGAATGTACACTAAATACAAGTAAATCTATCTCAAATTCTGCTATTTTTAATTCATTATCCACACATTTAATCCCACCATTCATAAGTAGTTAAAAGCTAGTGAAATTGAACAGTTCTGGGTTCAGAGAGTTCCCTAAAAATGAGCCACCGTGTTATCCGCAGCTCGAACCTCGTGAAAGGGGCCATGCAAACAAGAACATCGCAATCGTAGTCTTGCGATGACTGCGGAACGTCGCAAGGTTCCCTTTTCACAGTTTTTGGCCGACCAAACGTATCTGTGACGAGCTAGAAAACACAGTTAATAGGCCTCGCGTCTCGTTCCGGTGCACGATGTCGGTGTAGCAACCGGAACCCCGAAAATTAAGCCAAGACCTTTTTTTTTACGAGCAATTTCGAAACGAAGATTCCGCAAGCTTGGTGACACTGTTTTACTAAAGAGTTACGACTTTCAGTCACACTCGTGCTAGACACGATCGTTTCGACTTCCAAGGTGGAGATTTCAGAGGGAGTGGCAAGGATTCATTTTCGGTTGTGGTTATGAGGGATAAAAAAATCATTGGCGCCAGTTGGGGTCAGAAAGTAAGGATGGAGGGAAAATTTTGGTGGATATATTAGTGATTGTCATTTTTATGGATTAGAATCATTTGGAGGAAATTGATTTTTGATTTATCTGGTTTCATGGAGCTTACATCAAATATTTACGTGAAAAATATGTTTACTAAGGTGAGTAGTGAATTTTGTTGAAATTTGACGTTATTGCATTTTGAATCACTGAATTTTTAATTTGTTATTGACTGATTTTATTCATTGACATTTAATGTAGGAAATTGTAGGATTCTAATGCACACATTCGAAAAACAAGAAGTTTCGGAAATATACATTCGTAAATGTAAAATTTTATACATCAGGTGGCTTATAAATTCTGAATTTAGATAGTTCAGATACTCATTCAAACGATTCAATAATTGAAAATTCCATAATTTCCAGAATTAGTGTATTAGTTTACTAACTGCAAAATTCGGAGTGTTAAATATATGTAAAATGAAAAAAAAAAAAATTACTGAATTCTCGATGTTGAATTTATAAATCCTTCGATTCGAAATTTCGTAAATTGAATTTTAAAATGTATAAAAAGTAAGAAAATGAAAAAAAAATAGAAACTTTTCCTTCCAAAAGGTATGTATTTTTGAAAAATCTCGTAAATCGTCATTCAGAAGTAAAAAAAATTTTCCAGCCCACAAATTCAAATTGAAATATTGTAGAGTGCGAAATTCTTTATTTAAAAACACAAAAACTTCAACTATAAGAATCTTTCATTCAGAATAGATCGATAGACCTTTTCCCAGAATCCGAAATTTTCATATTCTTAGATTCAGAAATCAAAATTTGACATTACACAAATCTAGATTCCAAATTTCAGATCATCGTCATTAATGATCGTAAATTCCGTATTCATTGAACTCACGAATAAAAATCAAAAAATAACCAAGTTCCCTCCAAATTTATAAATCATTGAATTTTCCTCAATTTTTTTAAACTCTCCAAATAAAAAAAAAAACCTGAACCTTCGTCTTCATGCCCCTCATGTGTTTACAGTGATTTTCTGCGATTTTTGCGTGCCTTCGGAACATGAAGACAAAGTTTACCACCATAAATTAAATATGCCGAAAATTTTCTCGATGTAATTTTTGAACAAATTGGATCGAAAAAACTAAAACTGGGAGAATTTTCGGAAAAATAGAAACGATCATGTCTCAAGTGTTGGTGTCATACACGTGTAACATGAAACGCGAAATGACGACACATAATGATAAAACCACAAGCTTCTTGAGCATGAATGTACTGTACCATCAACACCTCCGATACGGAGCTGATGCTGAGGACGTACATGGTGACGCCGACCTCCACAGGCGGACCTGTAAACAGTAATTGTAAAACCCCCTTGGTTTTTCTGTCTTTTCCATTTCTTTTCGGGTTTACTCTCTCGCTCGTGTGCGGCATCGTGGTTGGGTTTCCTGAACACCTATTT
>JAPYZK010006392.1:0-14987 GCA_030522785.1 Platygaster equestris
AAATTTTTCGAAGGCAGTGGGATTTGAACTTGCAACCTTTGCATCAGAAATCCGAAAATCAACTTTCTTGTCCATCAAATCTATGTCAATTTGGATGCTCATTTTCAATTTGAGTTGAAGAATTTTCAAATCCTATAAAATCATATGTTTCTACGTTTTTTAATTACTAAAAAACGTTGCGAACATGATTTTCTATTCCCTTGTGTAATAAAAATGTATCAAATATTACTATAAGAGGAATTCCTTACATCAAAAAAGTTTTTTATAATAATATGGAAGTATTTATACAAATCGCGAAGTTTTCACAAAAATAAAGGTTTTATAAGAAAACTTGAAGGCTTTTGTTTTTATAAAAAAAACAGATGAACTGTACAAAAATTTCGACAGATTTTACAAAAAAATTTTTTTCATCAAGTTTTTATAAAACCACTTTATAAAAATCGAAAATTTAATCTAACTTTCATGAAATCAACCTTATAAAAAAATGAATTCTTATAAACAGTTCGTTGATTTAATAGAAATTTCACCTGTTTGTATAAAAACTACAATTACTAGAAATTTTTTTTAATCCGAGATTTATAAGAAAAAAAGATTTGTATGAAGTTTTCACAAAATGACTTCATAAAAATCGCTTATTTCTCAAAATAGACCTTATAAAATGTTAATTTTTTCATAAAAAATACTCAATAATTTTTTAATGTTTTCATAAAAACTAGAATCACTAGGGTTGCCCACGCAAAACCCATAAAAATGTGTTCTTACATTTGGCGGAGTCTCGTTCAAAGCCGCGGTGTAACAAGACATCGCTTCCTCGTTTCTCTGTTTTACAGCTTCCTATAAACCGAAAAATGGCGAGTAAAAGAGGGAAACCCGCAACAATCCAAGATGCCAATAAAAGTCGTTGACTAACCTGAACTCTCTGCTGGTGCATCGCGCTGAGTTGGTGTTTTTCAGCAGCTCCGCTGGCTTCCAGGGCCGCCACGGTTTCCTGGAATCTTTCCGTCATCCAGTGTTTGAAGGCGTCGGCGGCTACTGGATCGCGAGCTCTGATGTCCTGGTACCGTTCTTCGAGATCGCTCCAATCTTTCATAACCTACACAATTCGTTGATGAAAATATAAAAAATTCCGAGCGACAATCCAAAAATTCGAAGTTCAACGTTGATTGATTGGATATTCAGATTGCTAGAATTTTTATTATAATAGCTGGGAAGAATAGTTATAATGTGAATGAATTCGAATTAAATACAAAAATTGTAAACGTGATTTTTGGAGGTCTTTTTTAGGTCAGAGTAAAACCTCTGGTTTTGAACCTTCAAAAAAATTTAGGAATTTTGAAATTTTTTGAGACTTGAGAGAATATTCAACATTTTAAAGATTTTGAAAATTGAATTTATTTCAAACATTGTCAAAATCCAGGAAATATTAATGATTGAAAAAAATTATAAAATTTGAATAATTCCAAAAAATTTGTAAATTCGTCAAAATTTGAGAATTCGAAAATTCTAGCGAAATTAAACATTTGAATGGTATAGGTTTTGAACCTTAAAAAATTAGGGAATTTTGAAAATTTTGAGACTTAAGAGAATATTTAACATTTTCAAGATTTCGAAAATTTTCAAAATTAAATTTATTTTAAACATTCTCAGAATTCCGGAAATATTTATAATTGAAAAAAATTATGAAATTTGAATAATTCCAAAAAAACAAAAATGTCAATTTGTCAAAATTTGAGAATTCGAAAATTCTAGCAAAATTAAAAATTGGAAGGATTTAGGTTTCAAAACTCAAAAAATGTAGGAATTTTGGGAAATTTGGGACTTGAGATAATATTTAACATTTTCAAGATTCTTAAAATTTTACAAATTTAATTCATTCCAAACATTCTTAGAATCCCGGGAATATTTATGATTGAAAAAAATTATAAAATTTGAATAATTCCAAAAAATTTGTGAATTCGTCAAAATTTGAGAATTCGAAAATTCTAACAAAATGAAAAATTTGAATGATTTAGGTTTCGAACTTTAAAAAATTTGGGAATTTTGAAAACTTTGAGACTCAAGAGAATATTTAACATTTTCAAGATTTTGAAAATTTTGAAAATCAAATTTAATCCAAACATTCTCAGAATCCCGGAAATAGTAATGACTGAAAAAAAAATATAACGTTTGAATAATTGCGAAAAATTTGTGAGTTCGTCAAAATTTTATAGTTCGAGAATTCTAGCCAAATTGGAAATTTGAATGATTTAAGTTTTGAACCTCAAAAAATTTGAGAATTTCGAAAATTTTGAGACTCAAGAAAATATTTAACATTTTCAAGATTATGAAAAATTTGAAAATTGAATTCGTTTCAAACATTCTCAGAATCCCGGAAATATTTATAATTGAAAAAATTACAGAATTTGAATAATTCCAAAAAATTTGTGAATTCGTCAAAATTTTAGAATTCGAGAGTTCTAGCAAAATTGAAAATTTGAATGCTTTAGGTTTTGAACCTTAAAAAATTCGGGAATTTTGCAGATTTTGAAACATTTCGAAGATATTGAAAATTTCAAAAACTAAATTCATTTCAAACATTCTCAGAATCCTTCAATTAATGATTGAAAAAAATTATAAAATTTTAATAATTCCAAAAAATTTGTAAATTCGTCCAAATTTAAGAGTTCGAAAATTCTATCAAAATAAAAATTTGAATGATTCAGGTTTCAAACCTCAAAATTCAACAGTTTTGGAAAAATCACGCATTATATCAACTTTGATTTTAAAAACTAAACTGTACAATAAAAAAATTTACACTTACGTCAACCACATACTACAGAAAATCAATGAAACAGAGAAAATGGGATACAACAGTGCAGAATTAAAATAAAAAATTCAAAATAAACACAAGAGGAAACCAAAACAATCAAGAATTTTTCAAAATTACCATAAACTGCCCAAAATTCTAAATTTCACCCAATATTCAAGAAACACGCAGAAAAAGTATTAAAAACTATCACAATCCCTACAATAAAAAAAAATCCGACGTACAAAAGTAACGTTACACAAATTCTATTTTTCCGTCACTGTAACCCTAAAAACCCCCAAATCCCGACCAAAATTCCACCAAAATTCCCTGCTGTTCCGCATTCCCCTAACGCCTCGCGAACGGAGAAAAAAAAGGTCAAAGGGAGAAAAAGTGGAAAGCCCAAGAAAACGCCTTTAACTTGCCTTCGTCACTTTTTCTTTGTGCACTTCCTCCAGTCTCATTTGCGCTTGTTTGTAGCTCTGATGTTCCGATTTAGGATCAAAGTGAGTTAGGTAAGGGTCCGGGGTGCCCTGGGACTGCGAGGGGGGTTGAGTGCTACTGCTGTCGGGAAGTGGCATCGCCGTGGCTTCCGGTTTCGCCCGATCCGTCGTGGAAAACGTTGATGGTTTGCTGCAGCAAAAATTGACTTCGTTACGGCATTTTACCCCGGTGAAAAACTTTCACCCCCTTCCTTTTTTCCCTCCAGTTTCGCACATCGTCCCGAGTTTTCGAGGGTCCGCTAAATAACGTGCACGTGCATTTTCTAATTGCAATCCAACGCGGGCATGAATAAACGATCAACGTAACGAGAATAATTTTGCCATCAGTTATTTCTCACAGCCTCGATTTTATCTCGTTTGCGTGGTGTAATGAGGTTTTTCCGTGGAAAAACGGTTCTTGAGATTGTTTGAGAGTATGAATTTCGGATTTTTAATTTTTTTTTTTTTTTTTTTTTGGAGATTATTACTCATGAAGAACTAGATTTTAATTTAATTTCGTTAGGTAATAATGAAATTAGAATTTTGGAGGGTTTGGGTTTCCAAAGTTGCGGAGAATTGAAATATTTCGGGATTGCCCCGATTTTTTAGGGCTTTCGAAAAAACTTGGGAAAAAAGCTACTGGGAATTTTTATCAACTTTTACGTTTCAGGCCCGTGAACACGGGGGGGGGG
The DNA here is from genome assembly GCA_030522785.1 of Platygaster equestris. NCBI lineage: Eukaryota > Metazoa > Arthropoda > Insecta > Hymenoptera > Platygastridae > Platygaster > Platygaster equestris. The sequence continues at coordinate 3,960 of JAPYZK010006392.1, forward strand.
GGGGGTCAAACCTTTTCCATTGGCGGATTTTTGTTTTCGGAAATTCTCTCAAATCCCAAGAAACTCTGAAATTCTTAAGGTACTGGAAGTTTTATTTCCGACATTTCCAAAAATAAAAGACTCAAAATTGAACATTCTAAAGTTCCATGATTTCAGATTTTAAAAATATATTCAACTGAAGTTTTGATTTCAGAAACTGAAAAATTTAACAATCTTCAATAAACTGGAGAAAATTTTGAAAAAACTACGTGATTTCGGAATCACTGAGAAAATTCTCAATACTCGAATTCGCAATTTCCAAAGCACTTGAAATTTTATAATTTTCATCTCTAACCTTCACAACTATTTCGTCCTTTGAAAAATCTGCAGAATTGAGAATACTCTCAATTCCCAAAAAATCTACAATTTCTGATGAACTTGAAGATTCATCTCCAAAATTTTCAAAAATGAAAAGCAAAAACTTTGAACATTTTCGAATTCTATAATATCAGATTTTGAAAATACATTCAATAAAAATTTGAATTTCAAAAACTGAAAAATTAAACAGTCTCCAATAAACTGCAAAAACTCCGGAATTTCGGAATAACTGATAAAATCTTCAATACTCCAATTCGAAAATTTCAAAAGCACGGAAAACTTCAAAATTCTACATTTCTAACTTCCATGATTTTGCCTGCTCAAAAATCTGCATGATTGAGCATTTTCTGAAATCCCCCAAAACTCTGCAATTCCTAAGAAACTTGAAGTTTTATCTCCGACATTTCCAAAAATAAAAGACTCAAAACTAAACATTCTGAAATCCCAAGACTCCAAATTTTCAAAATACAATCGAAAAATTCACTCCAACAAATGAAAAATAGAACAATCTCCATTAAACTGATAAAATCCCGGAAAAAACTCCATATAGACGTTTCAGAAGAAAGAAAAAAAACATCCAGAGCCTCAATTCCATAATTACACATTATATCACAATCCTCAAAAACATTGTAAAAATTTCCGAAAGCCCCAGAACTTCTAGATTTTCAAGTTCAAAAATTCAAAATCCAGAAATGAAAATCACGAAACAACAGAATTAATTTTTGAATGACTGAAATACAAAAAAGCCGAAAATTCAATTTTGAATAAAATAAAAGCCAAAACCCGCCCCTTGAGCAAATCCTTCGCACGAGCCTGTTATGTGTGAAAAAAAAAAAAAAAATACGGAATTTTAGAAAGTTACTAACATTTTATTCTAAGAAACAAATCTATAATAAAAAGACTTACTTCGTGGTGGTGTCGTAATCGTCGAGGTACTCCTCGTCGCTGTCGTCGTCATCCGGTTGATCGCTCAGAACGTCCTCCATATCGGCGTCCGCATCAGTGTCGCTTTCAGCCTCGCCATCCAAATCGTCTTCGTCGTCAAGATCGTCCTCGTCCTCGTCAACTTCCTCATCGATTGTTTTTGGTATCGGGAGCTCGAAATGTTTCTTGGACTTCATGTTCTCTGGAAACCAAAGAGAATCCGAAAATTATAAAAAAAATAATTATTAACAAACGGAAAGGAAATACAAATATCTAAATGAAAAAGTTTACGAGTTTTGGAACTTGTATTCGGAAATTAGAAAATCAGAAAATTAGGACAGTGGAAAATTTGGAAATTTGCACATTTGAAAATTTCGAAAACGAATTATTTCAGTTCTAAGTTTCTGATTCCAAATTTAAAAATTTGGAATCATTTTTATTCTACTATGAGAGTTTATAGCTCTCTGAAAAATCATTGAATTTGATGAAATTCGTGAATATCGGAGTTTTTCAACTGCCAATAATTAAAATGGAATTTAATTTCAATTCAACTTTGAAAAATACGAAATGTTTCTTGGGCTTCATGTTGCCTGGAAACCGAAGCGAATCCGGAAATAAAACGAAAAAATAATAATCAACATACGGAAAATAAATACAAATATCTAAATGAAAAAGTTTACAAGTTTCGGAACTTGTATTCGGAAATTGGAAAATCAGACAATTCGGACGGTGAAATATTTGGAAATTAGGAAATTTGAAAACTTCAAAAATAAATTATTTTAGTTCCAAGTTTCTGATTCCAAATTGAAAAATTTTAAATCATTTCCCATTCTACTCTGAAAGCTTATAGCCCTCTGAAAAATCATCAAATTTGATAAAATTCGTGAATATCGAAGTTTTTCAACTACAAGTAATTAAAATGAAATCCGACTTTAATTCAACTTTCATAAATACAAAATGTTTCTTAAGCTTCATGTTTTCTGGAAACCAAAACAAATCCAAACATAATTTCAAAAAATAATGAACATACAGAAAAGAAATACAAAAATCTAAATGAAAAAGTTGACAAATTTCAGAACTTGTCCTCGGAAATGCCAAAATCACAAAATGTGGACACTGCAAAATTTGGAAATTCGGACATTCAAAAACTTCGAAAAAAAAAAAATATCCCATTCCCAACTATCTGATTCCAAATTAAAAAATTTGGGATCATTTCCACGTCTACTCTACAAGTTTATCACTCTCTAAAAAATCATCAAAATTTTCCGAAAATCATGAACATCGAAGTTTCAAAATCGAATTCGGCTTCAATCAAACTTTCAAAAACAGAGCGCGAATAAAAATTTTCCCCCGAACGCCAAACTTTCTCCCAGCCAACCTCCCCACATCCTTATTCTCCCATTCCTCCCGAGCCCTGTTCATTACACAGCTCTAAACACCCGACTTTTCTCGACTTCGCCCCCTCATACACCCCTAAATCACACCCCGACGTGGTCAGCGCTCGATTTCCAATATCGGTCCGAGTGCGTTAAAAACGTCGAACGTGTGGAACCTACGAAATCGGCCGGAAAGCCCGGGTTCATTCGCCGGCGTACTCCTCGGCGCAGAAATGAGCTCGCCATTGGAATTGTCTCTATATTGAATGGCCGCCAGTCTATACAACGGAAGCATCTCCGAGGCACAATGCGAATGCGATACTGGAATTCTATCGCTAAGAAAACATATTGGTCGTAGCTCCCCGAGTTAAATGAAACCGCCCGACACTTGAAACACTGCCAAAAAACAAATACGCTCTTCCGCCCGTAGCTCCCGACTTTTTAATTCAATCGTTCGGGGTATTTTCCTCGCGAGTCGGGCTTTTTCGTCGCCGGAAAAACCACTCGCGACGACCGGAATCCGGGGCCGTATTTCTTCTGCTCAACTCCGCGGAATATCAAATTTTATCTCGAGATTCGATATCTTTATCCAATGGAATACCAAGGTCCAACTTCCACTGAGTGTCGTAAAATGCAAGTGCCCGGAGAAAAGTACCCTTTTTTTGTACACTCGAGTTTTTCCTGACACCAATTCATCTTCCATCAACTTCAGTTCGTCTTTCAAAATCCCATAATAATGAGAAGGCTAAAAAATGACTGAGGCCAATATAATTGGAGTGCTTGAAGACCCGGAAAAAATATGCTGATGTAATTGCTTCTCATCTTGATCTCAGGGGAATTCAAGCATTCACAAATTCTGGGTTTTTTTTAACGATGGTAATTAATGGCACAGGTTTATCAGGGAAAATTGCATGTGAAAAAAATATGGGAGGAATCTTGGAGAAATATGAAAAGCTACTCAAGTATTATTGAGAACTGAAGATGTTTTTCCATTGGAAAGTGGGGAATATGTAAAATGATGAGCTTTCATTTACTGGTGCGTGAAAAAGCGATCGATGAGTCTTATCACTGAAAGGAGAAGTGACTGATAACACAGATTGACGAAATTTGGCTTTAGGAAAAATGGACGGGAATTTTCAGCAGAAACTTGAAGCTTTGGTTTCTGATAGACGAGCCCAAAAAATGGTTTTGCGAGATCATGTTGCATTTTCGAGTTATTCTCATTTTTAATTTTTTGAATTCGTATATCCTGAAATCCACAGTTCTTACCAGATTTTCATAATTCAAAAATCATTTTGTACGTTTTCAGCGTCGAGGAATCTAATTTTTAACTTATTTGTGCAGAAAAATAGTATCGACATGATTCGATATTTGATAAATTTTAATCCGGCTCAGCGCAAACAATTCTGAAAATTCGTGTAATTTTTGGTAAATTATGAACGTTCGATTAAAATGCAAGAAAATTTCAAATTTTGCAAGATAGAAAAAATTGTTCAAGATTTGTATAGATCATCGTGAATTTTGAAAAATTTACATGATTTGTGAAATTCTGATTGATTTTTTCAATTTTTCGGGAATATTTTGTAATTCTTAGGGATTTCAACAAATGCTCAAATATTCCAGAACTTTTTGAAAAATTCTTCATGAGAGACAAAAAACTGAAAATATTCAAAAATACGTACTTCAAAATTCCGCACAATTTTCAGTAGCATCAAAGGCGAGAATTTCGAAAGTTTCATACATTCTCGAAATTATAAATCTTACAAAATGTGGCTTTTTCTTCTCTTTAGACGTTTCTCAAAATTCATACAAAAATTTATTTCTGGAAGTCATCATGAATTTTCGAAAATTTACATGATTTGTAGAATGCTGATTGATTTTTTTAATTTCTGGAGATTATTTCAAAATTCTAAGCGGTTTTTGAAAATTTAGAGATATTCCTAAGCTTTTTGGGAAATTATTTCTAATTAACAAAAAACAAAAAATATTCGAAAATAAATTAAATTGCGCCGCAAGAAATGCGGCCCAAGCAATTCTGAAAATTCGTATAAATTTTCGCAAATTATGAACAGGTGATTAAAATGCAAGAAAATTCCAAATTTTGCAAGATAGAATAAAATTGTTCAAGATTTCTAGAGATCATCGTGAATTTTGAAAAATTTACATGATTTGTGAAATTCTGATTAATTTTTTCAATTTTTCGGGAATATTTTGTATTTAATTCTTAAGGATTTTAACAAATGTTTAGATATTCCAGAACTTTTTAAAAAATTCTTCATAAGAGACAAAAAACTGAAAATATTCAAAAATACATACTTCAAAACTTCGCACAATTTTTCAGTAACATCAAAGAAGAGAATTTCGAAAGTTTCATATATTCTCGAAATCATAAATCTCACAAAATGTGGCTTTTTCTTCTCTTCAGACATTTCTAAAAATTCATACAAAAATTTCGTAAATTCGGAATGATCGATTGAAATGTTAGAAAATTCCGAATTTTGCAAGATAGACTGAAACTGTTGAGGATTTCTGGAAGTCATCATGAATTTTCGAAAATTTACGTGATTTGTAGAATGCTGATTGATTTTCGTAATTTCTGGGGATTATTTTGAAATTCTACGCGATTTTTGAAAATTTAGAGATATTCCTAAGCTTTTTGGAAAATTATGTCTAATCAGCAATAAACGAAAAATATTTAAGAATAAATGAAATTGCGCCGCAAGAAATGCGGCCCAAACATAAGGACCCCCTGCGGAGTAGGTTCGAATTCCTTTCTCAAGATAAGCCAATTACATTTATTCAACATTAACAAATTCAAATACTCCTTTTTTCGCAAAAATAATTTTCGCCTTGGATTCCTCGACCCTTAAAACCTACGAAATGAGTTTTGAATCATGAATACCGGGTAAGAATTGTTGATTTCACAATAACAAAAATTTAAAAACTAAAAAAATTATCAACTCGAAAACGTGGCCTGATTTTGCAAAATCCTTTTGGGGATCGTCTATTGCTAACCAAAGCTACAAGTTTTCGCTAAAACTTCCTTCCATTGTGTGTGTGTTGAGCTGCGTAACTAGGAGAAAGGATCATTTCATTTTTGAGTATGAATATTTCGTCTTGAAGTGTCGATAATATCTGATTTTTTAAACTCCTTTCCCATTCATAATTGACTATGGAAGATAAAATTCCATTCGAGAATGAATAGAATTTTTTCTTGAAGAAAACAGCATGTTCCAGGACATTGATGAAAATCAGAAAACTATAGAAAATATTGCCATTATGAAAGTGAGAAAATAAAACCTTACGATATATCTAGGGTTCGCCCAGTCTCTAGAAATGATTAGCGAGATTTTCCAGAGGTAAAGGCCACTCAGCGTGAAGCTGATTACTCCTCCCTCTTTCACAGCCCTCCAGACCTTTGTGACCTTTAAGTCCCCGCTTTTATTTAGCCCAGAATAAAGCACGAGATCATAAAAAAGTAGAATTTTCGTCATCATCGACGCAAAAAACACACCTCATTTCTCCCCCTCATCACACGAGAATCTGCGCGGAAAATATATATTTTTCAAGGACGTACCTTATTAGTTATTATCTACTCAAACATAAGATTTCTAAACATTTCGGAAACTCATGAATCTGTTTTTTGTTCACCCTCGAATTTTTCCAAACCCTTACAAAATTCCTGAAGGTACAAACTTTCAGAAATTCATGAATCTGTTTTTCGTTCACCCTTGAATTTTTCCAAACCCTCACAAAATTCCCAAAGGTACACAAAACTCATCGTGATTCTCTAAAAGTTATCAATTTTCTGAAACCTACATCAATTTTCGAAAAATTTGCGTAGCCTCATGAAAATTCCCGAAAATTCCAACAATATCCAACAAATTCATCCATACTCAAAATCGCACGCGAGTCGAACAAAAATTGCATCCACTTTTCGATTCAAACGAGCCACTTTTTCCCAAAGAGAAAAACATCGAATTCCATTATCCGAAAAATCCCCGGGCGATCATGCAAAAGTCATGCAGATTAAATCCGAAATAAATCCCCATTATAATGCGCCCAAAAAAGAAATCGAATAGCGAAGCGCTCGCTCTTTGCCGCATCCTAAAGTAGGCCGCATGGTAATTCGAAATTGGATCAAGCTGAACCATGACGAACCGGGGCCGCGTCAAGCTCGTTGGATTGCAAATTACTGCAGACGCTTGTTCCCGGACTTTTTTCGGTCCCCGTGTTTACACGATCCGCTAATTCCGCGAATTGCCATCCGTTTGTTATCATTACCATGGGAAATGCGCTTATCAATTAACGCTCCCCCCGCGTCGTCGTTTTCGGTTGTGGCTCTACGAGGCACAATTGACCCAGTTGGGAGCGCAATAAAGGGAAACTTTACGAAAGTCGCGAAGACGCCTCATCAAGGCGCCTATTTTCAGACGAGATCTGGAGGATCTTGTTAGTCAAGACGCCACACACTTCGATGCGAGCGGGGCAAATTAGCGTTTCTAGAAAAAATATAGTGACCCCCCGAGGATCGGGAACAACGACGCGCGATTTCGAATACGTTTTTCCCTTTTTTTACGCGGTGAGAAGATTTTTAATGACCGAACTGGAGTTATCATACTGAGTTATGAACTGATTTTCATATTTGAACAGTGGCGGATCCAGTGGAGGGGGGGGGGGGGTTCGAACACCCCCTGAAAAGGGGAGGGGGGGGGGGGGTTCAAACACTCCCTGAAAGTTCAGTAGAGTTCGCATTTTAATTTTAAAGTTCTAATAATAGGAAATTAGGAAATTTGTAGTTCTGAATAGTAGTAAAACCTTCAAAAAAAGTTCGAGAAAAAAAAAAGAAAAAGAAAGAACTTTCAAAGAAAGTTTAGTAGAGTTCACATTTTGATTTTGAAGTTCTAATGCTAGAAAATTGATTTTGAAGTTCTAATGCTAGAAAATTCGGAAATTTTAGTTCTGAACGGTAGTTAAGCCTTCATAACCTATAGGTTATGAAGGTTTTACTACTGTAGGTTCAAAATTTGGAGTACAAAGTTCGAATTCGAAGTTTAAAGTCTGCATTTGATGTTAAGAGTTCCGAATTTGGATTTGATATCGCAATTTGGAGTTGACAGTTCAAACTCAAAGCTTAAATTAGGAATTCAGAGTTTTACATAGTATTCAGAACTCGAAATTTGAAGTTTGAAGTTCGGATTTAAAATATGAAGTTCAACACCTTCATATTTGATATATTAAGTGTATATTGGAAGTTTACAGTTTGAATTCAAAGTTTAGGATTACAAATTCTGATGTGAAGTTTGGAGGTTAAGATTCGAATTTTAAGTTCATATTTGGAAGTGCACATTCGAACGTAAAGTTTATACTCAAAGTTTGAAGTTTGGATTCGAAATTTGACGTTCAAATGAGGAATCTGGAGTTCAGAACAAAAATTTGCAGTTCAAAGTCGAAGTTTGATGTTGAAAGTTCTATAATTTGATGTTCAAGTGCGAATTTTGAAATTTAAATTTGTAGTTTGAAGTTGAAAGTTCAAATTTGACGTTAGATGTTCAAGTTAGAATTTGAAATATGAAGTTCAACACGTTCATATTTGATATCTTAAGTTTATATTGGAAATTAACAGTTTGAATTCAAAGTTTAGGATTACAAATTCTAATCTGAAGTTTGGAGGTTAAGATTCGAATTTGAAGTTCATATTTGAAAGTTCAAGTTCGAACGTAAAGTTTATACTCGAAGTTTGAAGTTTGGATTCGAAATTTGACGTTTAAATGAGGAATCTGGAGTTCAGGACAAACATTTTCAGTTCAAAGTCGAAGTTTGATGTTTAAAGTTCTATAATTTGATGTTCAAGTTCGAATTTTGGAATTTAAATTTGTAGTTTCAATTTCAAAGTTCAAATTTGATGTTGGATGTTTCGGTTCGAAGTTTACAGTTTGAATCCAAAGTTTGGAGTTTCAAATTAAAATGTGAAGTTTGTAGTTTAATGTCCAGATTCAAATGTTTGAATCTAGAATTCAATTTGAAGTTCGAAGTGCAAATTTTATGTTGAAATCAGAAGTGCAACTTCATAGTTAAAGTTTGGAGTTAAAATTGGAAGTTAGACGTTCAAATTAGAGATCCATAATTGAAAATGAAAGTTTAAAGCCCAAAGTAGAAGTTTGAAATTCAAATTCAACGTTCTGAGTTCAAAGTTAAAATAAGATGATCGAGTTCCATATTTTTAAATTTCAAAGTTGGAATTCAAAGGGTTTGAAGTTCAGAATTTGAAATCAAGTTCAAAATTTGTGTTTAAATCCGATGTTAAAACTGAAAGTTTCGAGCTTCAAGTTGAATTTCAAGTTTCAAGTTCGATGTTCAATTTCGAAATTTAAAGTTTGATGTTTGAATTAGAAGTTTCAAGTTTGATGTTGAAATTTGGAACAGATACTTCGAAGTTACCAAATTCTTCCAAAATGAACCCTTTTTAATCCAGAATTAACTGTAGTTGACTCAGTAATGTTAATCGAAGATCCGTAGAAAAATTGAAAAATGACATTCAATTAAGCCTATAGATGCTGATTACTCATTGAATAAATACTGGAAACATCAATATGATGTACATAAAGATTTAGAAAACCCACCCTGAAATATTTTTCTGGTCCGCCCCTATATTTGAATATCATTCAAATATGAGTATAAAACTTATTTTCGATTGATTTCAACATCAAACTTTACCAAAGATTCAAGAATAAATATTCCATTAATATTATATTAATTCTTGATGATATTTTTTCCAAAAAATAGTCGCTTCTATATTTTTTTCATACACAATTTTCGCTGATAAACCTGTACTATTAATTAGCATCGCCCGAAAAAAATGCAGAATTTATGGATGCTTGAATTCCCTTGAGATCAAGGTAAGAAGCAATTACTTTGGCATATTTTTTCCCGGTTTTCCAGCACTTCAATTACTGACCTCACTAATTTACTCCCACATAATTATGAAAAATGGTAAACTTATAGTCATTTGATGATGGAAAAAACTCCGAAAAATGACAACAATCAAATTCTAAAGATTTTAATGGCTGTACAAATTCCCCCTAACCGATTAAAAAATCGATAAAATTATTTCCGAAAAAGCTTCGAACCGCAAGCTTACGTTCCAGGCAAATTAAATCTCTCGATTGAATTTGTCTGCCCGAAAACTCATCAATCACTTTCAAAGAACTTCCACATTGATGACATTTATTAATGTGGAAACCTCAGAGAGTAAAAAAAACTTTCAACTCCGGAAAGCACGATTTCTTCTCTTATTAAAGTTCCGCAGTAAGATAGTATGCAAAACAGTGATTAATGAAAAGTCCCGTAACTCATAAAGCCATCGATCAATCCGCTACGAATTTCGCAGGAAATCTCAGTTCCGAAGCAACTTTTCCATTTTCATTAATTCCCGCGATTCGCAACTGTCACCGAGTTTTTCCCTAACGACGTGATTCGGTTTTCCGAGTTCCCTTGGTCCCGGCGCCACTGACGGTTACGAATTTCCATGAGTCGCCATAAATTCAAACAGTGTAATCATAATGAACGAATCCTTGAATTCGCCATTGCGAAGAACGTTCATCACAATCTTTAGGTGACGAACAATTTAATGCTCCGCGTCTGTAGCAGCCCAACTTCGCCTATAAATTACTATGTTGCACCCCTTTTTCGGAATTACACCTCCGCAATTTTCCGAGCTACGGATCGTAAGATTACCTGCGTTTCTATTTATGCTTTATAATGTGAACTTTCAAACAGGTCGTTTCCCGAGAGGTATTTCATGCCGAGCTTTGCACGCGCGACCGCATTTTCGAAGGAGTGCACTTTTTTTACGTTGCTTATAATGATCGTAAAAAGATGGTTTGAAATTTGTGAAATTTTCGGGAATAGGAGTCATGGACTAGGGGCGAAGGCGAGGGGGGAGGGGGAGGGGGGGGGGTTTAGGGGTTGAAAACCCTCCCGAAATTTGAAGAAGATTGATTGTTTTTGTAAGTGGAATGATTAGAAATTTAAAAGTGAAAAAAATGTGGGCTTCGAAATCTTAGAGATTCAATATTTCGAGCTTCCAAATTTGTGTAAATTGTACGTGAATTTAGAAAATTAGAAATTACAGAATTACGATTTTTTACAGAATTGTAAAAATTCTGAATAATCCGAAACTTCTGAAAATTGTGAAATTATTAAAAATGTACAGTGTTTGAATTTTTTATGTTTCTAGAAATTTTGTTAATTTTTAAATGTTTAAGTCATTCTAAAAAACCGAAATTTTGGAAATTTTGAAGATCACGGAAGTCTCGAAAAATTATCATATTTTTGTCACTCCAGAAAACTTGCAAATATGTCGAAAATT
>JAPYZK010006393.1:0-10283 GCA_030522785.1 Platygaster equestris
CAGACCGTATTTCGAAACCTTGAGTTCTGACCTTCAAAAATGTCAAAACTCAATAACTTCCACTCTTTCAAATTCTAAAACTTCTATACTCCAATATTTTCAGGACTTATAATATTTCCGAATCGTCAAAATTCCGATGTATTACTAATAATAACGTTAAATTGAGGAAGCCCGCCTCAAATCTTTGCCTCGGGCCCCGCAAAACCTAGGGACGGCCCTGTCCGTGACTCCCATTATGGGAGTCAATGGGAGCCATGACTCCCAATTTGATTCCCAAGTTGACTCCCAGAGTGGATCGCCCCTCGTCATTCCCAAAATCATCTGAACATCGATGTCGACTAATAACTTGGGAATCGTAGATTCTTGGTGAATGGCTTTTAGTCATTAGATTTATTTACAAGTTCAACATCTACGGTGCGGCGGAAAAAAAAGTAAAGAAAGCAAGCGCCAGATTAAACACATACGAGTACCATGCGCGTTAGGAAAGTATATCAGAGAAAAGAGGGTGTGATATGTATGTACAGTGGGCATCGATACTTGCGGCTTCAATGACAGAAATGTGAAATCGTGTTTCGTGTGCGCGAGAGAAAATTCGATAGACAAAACACACGCGCGGTAGATTTGGAGTAAGCTAGACAAAATCATCGGGAGCGGCCACTAAGGGATAGAAACTGTAAGAATTTGATAGAGACAGGTGTATCGGAAGTGATCGTTTTCGAGAACGTGGGTAACAGCGCAGCGTTTCGAGAGTCAAGTTTATGAAAATTTGAGAATTGTGTGGAAAGGGGGAGGTTTTTGGGTGGAATGGTACCAGAGTTTTGAACCGTGGTGATTGGTGCATTTTTAGGGGGGGTTTTGCACAGAAAAAGGGTCAAATTGACAGAAGGTTGAGGACTTATAGATTTAGGATGAAAATAGTTGAGTTTGGGTTGCATTCATTCGACGATTTGTTGATTGTTGTATTTTTTGCATCGTTATTTTGCATGAATTTTTGAAATTTGATTTGGATCAATCAAATTTGAAATTTGAGAAATTTAATCCTCTCGAAGAAACGTTTGAAGAAACGTTTCCAATTAATCCTTTTGCATTGTATTTACGAAAAATGGACGTTGAAATAGTTTTTGATAATGAATAGTAAATTGGACGAAGCTGAAAATGTAGACATTTTTTACTCGTCTCTGTATTTTAAATACATCGAAAATAATTTTTCTGGAGACGGTGATTTTTGGAGTCATGTACTAATCGAATTCGAAAATCAATTTTTAAACCCGAATTGGCAATTTTCGTTCACCTTAAAATTCAAACATTTCGAAAAATGAGAAATTTTCTAATCTCTATTCGTTATGTTCACATATTTTTATCTCTAATTTCAACATTTTTGATGATTGGGATTTTGGATCACTTATTATTGATTTTTGAACATTAAAATTGTAATATTTCGAACTTTTTCAAACTTGGAAACTTATTATTTTTGATAGTTTGAGTTTTGATAATCAAAGTTTCGATTTTAAGAACTTAAGAATTTGACGTTCCAAGATTTTTGTGAAATGAAGGAGTATGAGTTCATAATTCTTTCAAAGCGAATTTCACAATGTTTTTTCCTCCTCCAAAAATAAATTTTAGAAAATTGTTCGATTTTTAAGTTAGAACTTTTGAATGCGAAAATTTTGATGTCTAAAAATTTTTCAGAATGTCAGAATTCTAGAACTTAAAAATCGTTTGATTTTCGAAGAAAATAAAATTTAGTATCCATATCTCTGAATCCTGTGAATCGAATCTCGAAACTTGAAGTTTTTACTATTCAAATTTGCAAACTTGATTTTGCAATTTCCCAAACTTAGAAGTTTTTGGAGTTTGACACATGAAAGTTGAAAATCTTCTATTGATTTTTTATACCGCCGATAAAAATTCAAGAAATGAAGATTTCAAATATAAAATTATATCAAAATCGAAAAACATTGAGAAAATCCTGAATTTTTTCGAACCAATTTCTCTCACTTTCAAATCCTGGAATTCCGAAATTAAGGAATTTTGATCAAGTTTCACAATTTTGAAATTCTTTATAATATTCATAAATACTAAATTTGTGAAGACAGTACACCAATTTTCCAAATCGTCAATATTTCAAACTACAGAACTTCGAAGTTCAGTATTAAAACTATTCGAATGTTCAAACTCCTATCATCAATTTTCCAAGTTCCTAAATTCAAAAATTCCGACACCGCACAAATTTTCAGACTCAACATTCCTCTTTCCAACTGAAACTGAAAAATGTCCCGAAATTTGAATTCCCTAGTACGTATACTGAGAAAAATGTCTGTCAGTTTTGTTACGTCCAACTGAATTTCTAGTTTGGTTATGATTGAAATTTTCAGTCCGGCTGACGGACATTTCAATTGCTCCTACTAAACAAAAAAGTTGGAGCCGATGAAAGAACTATTTCATTCATTGCCACTATAATAAATTTCTAGTGGAACAAGTGTCAGTTCCAGTCAACTCAACTTAAAATTTTCATTGATAACATCCTCTCAACTGAGTTTTTCATTTGAGCGGGCCCAACTCAGATTTTCAGTTCAACTGATACAATTTTTCATTGGTAACGTGTTGCCAACGGAATTTTTCAGTTGGAATCAACGAAAATTTCCGTTACTCCAACTATCGTTTTCTAACAGAAAAATGAATTTGTACTGACTGACACGATTTTTCTCAGTGTATGGATGACCCCTTTCCAACTTAAACTGAAAAATGTCCCAAAATGCAAATTTCCTTGTACGTACACACCAACCGCGTATTCTCAACAACTCACCCCACACTGAAAATCCACCAGTACCACCACGGTTCTCACCAACCCATTCCCCCAAAAACCTCAAATCCACCCAACCTCCGCACCCACTCTCAAAAACCCAAAACCCCACATCCGTCCACAAAAGAACCTCCAAAAACTCCGCAAAAGCCGTCGAAAAGTAACTCATGACGGAAACAAAAGAGAAGGCGGAAGAAGGCTCGTAGAAATGCGTGTGTTTACCTTTCATGCATCCGTATTTAGTGTGTGGCACGAAGCCGGGGGGACAGAACTTGCAGATGGGCTTGTGCTCCTCGACGTAACAGGGCGCGTCGGCCGGGCAAGTGGAGTACGCGCAAGGGTTGACGCATCTGTAATTACGACAGGCCGTGTCCGGCGAGCAGCCGCTGTCCCGCAGGCAAATGGACAACGAGGGGTTACAGTTCTTCGTGCAAATGCAGACGGGCCTGTGGTCGAGCACGGCGCAGCTCTTGTCCGCGGGACAAGACCTCGCGTGACAGGGGTTCTGGCACTTGGCGCCCAAGCACGCGTTGTTGGAAGGGCACTCAAGGTCGGCGGAGCAGCGGAGGTCGTTGTCGGGCGCGCAAGTCAGCTCCCCGAGTTCGTTGACCACAAAGCCGTGCTTGCAAACGCAGACGGGCCGGTGGGAGCGAACCTGGCACCTCTTGTTGGCCTCGCAGTTGCCGAGGTGTTTCGGCTCGAGGCAGGGGTCGCGGCACTCCTGGCTCCGGGCGTTGCAGGCCAGGTTGTCCGGGCAGTCGAGGTCGCGGGAGCACGCGATGCTGGGGAGCGCGGGTCGCGGCGCCAGGGAGTCGCACTTCGGGTCCGGCTGGCACATCGTCTGCGGCATCCCCACGTGGCACGGGGGGCAATAACACCGGGGTTTGTGCAAGACCGCCCGGCAAAGGGCGTTTATCCCGCAAGCCCCCCGCAGGGTGCACGGGTCCAAGCATTGAAGGTTCACGCAGGACTTCTCGTTCGGGCATTCCAAGTCGGTGGCACAATCTTGCTCTAGAGTCACGAGGTTCATGGTTTTTTCGAGTGCGGATGGAATGCGCGTGAATCTGTGTGTGTGTGTGTGGGCGTGTGGGGGGAGGGAAAGGGTTGAACGAGTTGTAACAAGAACTGTGGAAAGAAACTTTCTCACAAACGACATATATACATATATGTGAACCACATGCTTTACGTGAAAGAGAGATGCTATATTTTTTACAAAAATCGCGACGGCGATGTACATGTGAAGCCAGCGATATTTACACGCCTTTGGATAAAAGCCCCCAGACTTCGGAAAAGAGGAAAAATATACGCGAGACCTGTGAATATCGGCGATACTTCAAGCATGGGTACATGAGAATGTTCCTTTCGCAGTTCCCAATCTGTGTGTAGCGAAATCGGGACCGACTGTGGCGATTTTCGTATTCATTCGTGATAATTGAGACTCGTTTTACTCGACAGATTGGATACCGAAATTAACATTCCGCACGTGCAATTTGCGTGTCCCGAACAACACAAATAATCATGCCCTAGTGACTCTGGTTTTTATGAAAAACGTATAAAAAATTTTTATAACAATTTTTATAAGGTTCGTTTTATGAAAGTTTTATGCAATTTGCATTTTTTATATAGTGGTTTTATGAAAGTTGTATGAAACAAATTTTTTTTTATAAAAATTTTTTTTTTCAACCCATTCAGAAGTAGGCAAAAATTTTTATAACCTTTTTTGGACTTTTTGCTGATGTATATACCACCATTTTTCATCAATTTATGAGGCTCTGAGCTCAAATTTCGTGTGGAAAGAAATTTATAAATTTTTTGGAGGCAGTGGAATTTGAACTTGCGACCTTTGCATCAGAAATCCGATAATCAACTTATTGTCCATCAAATCTTTGTTAATTTGGATGCTTACTTTCAATTTGAGTTGAAAAATTTTTAAATCCTGTAAAATGTATGTTTCTACATTTTATAATTGTTAAAAAACGCTACAAATATGATTTTCTATTTCCTTGTGCAGTGGCGGATCCAGGGGGGGGGGGGGTTATGGGGCTATAGCCCCCCTCCCCCTCCGAAACCCCCAAAGATCTTATTATCCAAGACAACCAGGTGTGTATTTCAATCAAAAATGGAATTTTTTGGATTTTGAATTCTCGAAGTTGGCGATATTCGATTATGAATTTTTTAGATTTTATTGTTTCATTCTAGTAAAATATATATATATGAATCTGAAAGTTTCTGAATGAGAAAAGTTGTTTAATACTGAAAATTTCGGAGGTGAATCTCGAACCTTAAGAAATGAAATTTTCAAGGTTTAGAATTATAAAATCACAACTCATAAATTCGAAGTTCGCAAAAACATCAAAATTCTTATATTTCACATGTAAAATAAAATTTTTGAGATCTGAAATTCTCGGAATAATAATTTTTAAATTTTTCGAAATTCAACTGTTTTCAAAAAAGTGTTGTAAAAAAGCTTTTCAACCTAAAAATATTGTTTTATATTTCCAGATTTATAAACTTCGAAACTGCAAAATTTTCAAACTTTAAAAATGTCTAAAACTTCAAAAATTTCAGGAATACACGTTTTTTGGAATTATAATTCAAAAATGTCGTCATTCTTCTATTAGACTGAATTGAATCAATCAATTAATTGAAGCCAAATTGAAAAATGTTGATTTTGACGTAACAAAAACTCTCTTACTTTGAATTGTAAAGTGAGTCCAAATCTGTAAATGAAGTCTTACTCATATTATACTAATGAATAATCGTTATTCCCTTTTTTAAAAATTTAGTCGAGAAACCAAAGCCCTCCCCCCCCCCAGGATTGAATCCTATATCAGCCACTGCCCTTGTGTAATAAAAACGTATCAAATATTACTATAAGACAAATTCCTTATATCAGTAAAGTTTTTTTTATACAAATATGAAACTTTTCATAAAAATCGCGAAGTTTTTATGAAAATGAAGGTTTCATAAGAAAATTAGGAGCTTCCAATTGCTTTCATAAAAAGAAAAAAACGGACAAATCGTATGAAAATTTCGACAGATTTTATAAAAAAAATTTTTTCCATAAACTTTTTATAAAACAACTTTTCAAAAATCGAAAATTGTATATAACTCTTCTAAAATCGACCTGATAAAAAAACGAATTCTTATGAATAATTCACTGATTTTATAAAAATTTTGTCTGTTTTCATAAAAACTACGATCACTAGGGTGGTTTATGTACAGCCAAGGTATTTACAAAAGTGTCGCGGAATACGTCGGAGGAGATTGACTCCAATCACATCTGTCTCTCGGTGTTGTTAACGCTGGGTTATACATGATTGTTAACGTCTGTCTGTTGTTGTTGTTGTTATGTTACCAAGTCCTACAAGTCCTTACTACTGCTAGCGTGATGCACACACAACGGTCGTAGCCACCGTCGGAACGTCAGTAAATCTCATCAAACATAGCTAGACACAAATGCTGTACACGGATAGTTAACTGATTTAGTGGGACGGGTTAGTGGGCTCTGGCTTACCTGTGCTGCACGCGAGTTCTGGGGTGCCACTGGTTCCTGGTGGGCACCTGCAGACGAAGGTCGAGCCATCGCGAATGCACTCGGCACCTTTACCGCAACCTAGCGTTCGGCAGTCGGCCACGCTTCTGTCGGAGCTACCTGGAAATTTATGCTGGGTTTTTTACTGCTCGTTTGGGGGAAGAGTTGGTTGGGACGAGTTTTGTGGTTACTTTGGGATTTATATTTAAATTGTCTGGAATTCGAAATTTTTTTTGCTATTTTTTGGAAGTATGAAATAAGGACATTTCAAAGTTTGAGAGTTTGAAATACTTCGAAACTTCAACATTCAGGCAAATTCGAAAGTAACTTGAGAATTTCAGAACTGCGAAAGCTTCGTAACTGTTGAGCTTTACTACTTCGGAAATTTCGAACTAAAGAAGTTTTTAACAGTATATTGCTTCGATATTTCAAGTCTTTGAAATTCTGAAAAGTGTGGAATTCCAACATTCAAAACTGCCAAAATTTCTGAAACTTTAGACAATTAGTAACGAAATATTGCAGAACTACTAACATTTTTGAACTTTCAGAAGTTTAAGAACTTCGGAATGCTTAAAAAAATGTGAAAATAATCGAGATTTCTGAAGACTAAAATTTTGAGAATTTCGAAACTTCTAGGCTAAAACATTAGAAAAAATTCTCCAAAACGTCGAAACTTTCGAAATTTACGAAACTTCACCACTACAAAACGCATCCAAAGTTCAAAATTCACGCAAATCCGTCGGAACTTCAGAATTCTAAAATTGCGAAAGCTTCGTGACTTTTGAGCTTCACTACTTCGAAAATTTTTGAACCTTCAGAAGTTTCACAACTTCGGAATGCTTAAAAAATTTTGAAAATAATTGAGATTTTTGAAGACTTAAATTTTGAGAATTTCGAAACTTCTAGGCTGAAACATTAGAAAAACTTCTCCAAAACGTCGAAAATTTCATAATTTACGAAACTTCACTACTTCAAAACGCATCCAAAGTTTAAATTCGTAAAAACTTGAGAATCCAAAAAGCTAAGACCGACAAATTTTCGATCCAATATTTTATAATTTTACATCTTGCGTCGCCAATTTTCGGACTATGCGAATTTTTCCATTTTTGATTCAGATTTCTAAACCTCAAAATCCAAAATTTTCTATCCCCACATTCGAAAAACCAAATGTTGAATTTTCCCAATCCCTGAGTTTTAATTCTCCGAACCCTAATTTGCAAGCGCATGTAAAATTTACGCACAAAATTTACGTAAATATACGTATTTTTGTAAAACGTACAAATTCAACGAATTTATGTAATCATTTTACGTAAATGTACGTATTTTCGTAAAGTTTACTAATACAAAAAATTCACGTCAACAGTTATTAACCCGAATTAAATTTTAATTTCACGTAAGTTTCACCTTCAGCTTCATTTTGATTGATTTTGAAGTTTAGAAGATTTTTAAAATTTTCGTAATTTTAATAATGTCGAAAATTTTAGAAATTTCAGATATTTGAAAAAGTTTTGGAAATTCTGAAAATTCACAATACATCCATAATTATGGAAATTCCGAAAATTTGACAAATTCCTAAAACTTTTAGAAACTAGATAATTTCGAAAATTTCTACATTTCAAGATTTTGAACAATTTCGCAAATCTTCAAAGTTTGAAATATTCTGAGAATTTTTAAACTCTAGAGAAATTCGAAATTCAGAGAATCATAGAAAATTTGGAAATTTCAGAGATTCGGAAAAGTTTTTTAAATCCCAAAAATTCACAATACTTTCATAATTATTGAAATTCCGAAAATTCACGAATTTCTAAAAAACACGATGATTCCGAACATTTCAAACATTTCAAGATTTTCAACAATATCGCGAATTTTCAAAGTTTGGAGTATTTCAAGAATCTCAAAAGTCTACAGAATTTCCACAATTTTGAGAATTCCAAAAATTTCGAAAATTTCAGAGATTTCAAAGTTTCGGAAATTCTGAGAATTCAGAAAATGCCTATAATTATCCAATGGAACTTCTTTTTAAACTTGCTGAATCAATTTCGAGTAATCATGCGAACAGTTCACGTAAACCCTAGTGATTTTAGTTTTTATAAAAATGAGGTCGGTTTTATAACAGTTTTATAAAATTTGCATTTTGTATAAAGTGTATTCATAAAAGTTTTATCAAAAAGGTTTTTTTTATAAAAATTGTTTCCAACGTTTTTAAAAATAGGCAAAAATTTTTCTAACCTTTTTTGGATCATTTTCCTGATATCTATAACCATTTTTCATCAGTTTATGAGGCTCTAGCTCAAATTTCGTTTCGAAAGAAATTAAAAAATTTTTTGGAGGCAGCGGGATTTGAACTTGCGACGTTTGCATTAGAAATCTGATGGTCAACTTTCTTGTCCATCAAATCTATGTCAATTTGGGTGCTTATTTTCAATTTGAGTTGCAGAATTTTCTAATCCTATAAAATCGTATGTTTCTACGTTTTATAATTGCTAAAGAACGTTACGAACATGATTTTCTATTCCCTTGTGTAATAAAAACGTATCAAAACTTATATTAGGAAAGTTTTTTTTTTATAAAAATATGAAACTTTTCATGAAAATCGCGAAGTTTTTTTTTCATAAAAACAATTGAAAGCCTTCAAATTTTCTTATACTCGTAAAACCGTTATTTTTATAAAAACTTTGCGATTAATAAAAATAAAGGTTTTATAAGAAAATTTGGAGGCTTTCAATTGTTTTTATAAAAAAACAGATGAATTGTACGAAAATTTTGACAGATTTTATAAAAAAAATTTTTTCTATAATGTTTCATAAAACCACTTTATAAAAATCAAAAATTTTATATGACTATTATAAAATCTACCTCATAAAAAAACGAATTTCCATAAATAATTCACTGATTTTATAAAAATTCTGCCTGTTTTTATAGAAACTAGGGAACCGATTACATCGTCTTTGCAAAATATTTGAATCAACACGTCTCTACGACATCTCATAAAAAACGCCGAAAAGTGATTCCACCACTAAAAAGTACTCACACGCATGCAGAGGATCCCCTATCGGAAATCCAGGCGGGCAGTAGCACTGCGGCTGGTTATCATAAACCCGGCAAGCCGCCCCGATACCACACTGCGCGTCCTTGCAGATATCACTGTCCTCGTCGCAGGCGCAACCAGAATGCGGATCCCCGTAACAGCCCGGATGACAAGCGCACTCCACGCCATTCGGCGTTTCGCGACACTGGGCGTTGACCCCGCAAGGTCTTCTCAAGCACTCGTCGCCTCCCTTTTTGCAATTTATCGTAGGGTTCCCGTAATGTCCCGGAGGACAGGAGCACTGGGCTTTCCTGTTGACGACGCGACATTGCGCTCCGAAACCGCACGCGCCTTGCTGGAGACATGGATTCGTGCACATTCCGTACTCGCTGCAGGATTTGTTGGGCTCGCAGTCTTCGTCTCGGCGACACTCAAGTTGGTAGCATTCCTGGCTGGGCTCCCCTTGGTAGCCTTCGGGGCACAAACAGACCGCACGATGGTTCGAAACTTTGCAAAGGGCTTTGGTACCGCAGGGCGAACCGGAAAATGAACACGGGTCCACGCACTGTCCGTTAGGCCCGCATGATAAGGAGTCCGGGCAGTCTGATAACGCGCGACAGCCGCTCAGACAGAGACCTTGGTCGCAGGTGTAGCCCTGAGAAGGGAAAGGAACAGGCCGATTATGTTTCGAATTCTGAGAATTGGTCGAGAAATTTGGAATTGAACATTTGAAATGTTGAAAAACTCGAATATTTTATTGAATTTAGGATCCCTCGTGAGTCGCGGTGAGAGTGAATGAGATCGAATGGTTCTCAGTTCTCTCCCATTTCGTACTTATTCTCTCATTTTCGTTTTTTGACCATAATAACTCATTTTTCGACTAGAAAAATAATAAAATAATATTTTATCAACCATCA
>JAPYZK010006399.1:0-14977 GCA_030522785.1 Platygaster equestris
CGCTCCACGAATCGCCCCTTTCGAGATGGCCGACAAACCAGCGAATTCAGGTGACTCGATTTCGGCTGTTTGTACCGCGATACAAGGCGACAATCCACTGGAAATAACTTGGGCTCTAAACAGTGTGCCTATTGGGAAAGATAGCCCCGAAATTGTCGTGGATAATAAAAAAAGAATCAGTGTGCTGTCGATCGACTCAGTGAATCAGAGGAATGCCGGGACTTATACATGTACTATAGCTAATGTAGCCGGAGCAACAAGCTACAGTGCGGATCTCATCGTAAATGGTACCCCTGAAATCTGCCTAGTGATGAAACGTAGCTCTGCAGTGTTATTTGTTGACGTTCCCTCAATGATTTTGATACAGCTGCTTTTTTTCACTCACGTAGCCTTCAATACCTCCCATATTTTCCAATACCTTAAAGAAAGTCGACTATTACATGTTCGTTACTCTGTTTTGGATCTGAATTTAAAGTAGTTCTTTTTTAAACACACACGTAGTTGGAAAATCATCAAAAATTGATGACGATTCGGGTTAATTTCGATAACACTCGATATGTGTGTCAAATTTTTTTCATCTCGTCTAGTTGAAGGTTAAATTGGTTGTTTAGTCGCTCCACGAATCGCCCCTTTCGAGATAGCCGACAAGCCAGCGAATTCAGGTGACTCGATTTCGGCCGTCTGTGGCGCGATACAAGGTGATAACCCACTAGAAATCACTTGGGCGCTGAACGACGTGCCGATCGGAAAAGAAGATCCGGAAATTTCTATAATTAATAATAAAAGAAACAGCATGCTGTCGATCGATTCGGTAAACCAGAGGAACGCCGGATCTTACACCTGTACCATATCCAACGTGGCCGGAGCTACAAGTTACAGCGCGCAATTGATCGTTAATGGTACATCGAGACTCTGTCTAACGAGCATTAGCAGCTTGCGTGCATAGATAACCACTTTTTTCCATCGTCACACATTCAGAATAACCTCAAAATCCATTTTACTCTTAAAAACATGACCCAAATGTTCGACAACCGTGCTTTTCTGAATAACCGGGCGACGAATCATTTTCTGTTTTCTCGCTATTCGCGAAATATGAATAATCTGTCTGAGGGAAACGTGAATAACAAGACAACGACTTGCAGTTCTTCCGCAAATAACACCGTTCACGATATCGGAGAAACCTACCAACACGGGTGATTCGGTTTCTGTCGTTTGCTCGATATCCTCGGGAACTTTGCCTGTTGACATTTCCTGGGCGCACAATGACGAACCCATACCCCTCGGCCATTCAGAAATCAACATCGTGGCAACAAATAAAAAAAATAGTATCCTCAGCATTGAATCCGTTGCGGCGAAACATGGAGGCCGATACACGTGTTACGCGAGCAACGTGGCTGGCACTGCGAGCTACTCTGCTCTTTTGTCGGTGAATAGTAAGTCCGCTGAATTTGGTGCCCGTTGTCCCTCCATGAACTATCCCAAATCCTACACCTTGGCGGAAGATGACGCGATGACGGAACCTCTGATTTATTGTCACGGAACGGATTGTAGCTAGGGAATTCCCGTAGGGTACATATGTGAGGATTCCAACGTCCTTGAAATTTTTCTTGCGTTTTCCACCAGTTGCCCCGCAGATCGTGCCTTTTGGATTCGGTGATGACCCCGTGAACTCCGGTGAAGCACTGAGTGTCACGTGCCAGGTAGATTTCAATAACTGACGATCTACTCATTATGTGATGTTTTGGATTAGTTTACATTTGTCTTGAACTGATTAGGCTAGTAAAGGGGACCTGCCTTTAGAGATATCTTGGGCTTTCAATGATAAACCGTTGAACCTCCGAGACAAAGAAGTGAGTGTTTCGACGAATAAACGGCACAGCCTCCTGGCGATAGAGGCTGTCTCCGCTGATTTAGCGGGAACTTACACCTGCATTGTCAGCAACATCGCTGGGAGTGTCGGTCATTCCGCTACGTTAAAAGTCAATGGTAATCTCTTGGGAAAAGCACGCTATTTTTTGCTTTTTTGTACTTGAGCATCCAGACCGTCCTTAACCCAGCGAGAAACGGACTAAATTATTTGTCTTTTTTTTTTTTTTGCTTTTTTGTTCTTGTGTGTGCAAGAAAAATCAGCGTTTGGAAGGTAGCTTCTGTCGTCTTCGTTGAAAAAAATTCCTTTCAACTCGATTATTCCTCACTTTTCCTATAACCCCCGGAAGACTAGTTCGACCATTATTTGATGTGCATTTCACCATCACATCCCATTGAAACGACATCATCATCATCATCATCATCAATGACAAATTATTTGTCCAGTCATCCCGCAAATCAGTCCATTCGAGATGAACGACGGTCCAGCGAGTGCTGGAGACACCGTAGCAGCCACTTGTAGCCTGATAAAGGGCGACGTTCCTGTAAAAATCACGTGGTTATTTAATGGGGACCCCGTAGGTGTGAAAAACACCGATGTGCAAGTGACTCGGATAAACAAGCACATGAGTGCGATCAGCATCGAGTCCGTGGACCATAGACACATCGGTACCTACACGTGTGTGGCTAGGAACCTTGCCGGGAGCGTACGGCATTCGACGCATTTGTCTGTGAATGGTACCAAAGTCAATATCTATCATGCACGTCCTTGAAAATTGTAACCGAGACACGGCTTTATTATTGTTTTTGCGCGGTATTGTTCCTTCTAGCATCGAAGTATCTTGAGAGACGTATTGTCTAATGTTTTCCTCCAGTTCCCCCGCAGATCGTTCCCTTTGCTTTCGGCGATGACCCGGTAAACTCTGGCGAGGCGATATCCGCCTCTTGCCAGGTCAGTAAGGGAGATCTCCCCCTCGAAATTTCTTGGGCTTTCAATGACAAACCGTTAAACCATCTTCGAGAGAAAGATGTCACTGTTTCCACGAATAAGCGCCTCAGCGTCCTTGCGATAGAGTCCGTCTCTGCTCATTTGGCGGGGATCTATAGCTGTATTGTTTCCAACAACGCCGGAGGTGTCAGTCATTCCGCGACCTTGAAAGTCAACGGTAAATCTCCACGCTTTCCTCCGCTTTTTCATCCTCTAAGTCCTGAAACCTTCCCAGTCCAATCATCGTCCTTATCTCCGTTCGAAGTCGTCAGAATCAGGTTACCTGACATTGTGGTCAGGATAAGAGTCTTTTTTTTCTGATAGTTCCGGGAACAGTCGATTGAATCGATCCATTTTCTGTCAGTCGCTCCTCAGATAGCTCAGTTCTCATTCGGCGACGAACCGGCGAATGCTCAGGATTCCGTGACGATTTCCTGTAACGTGCAGAAGGGAGATTTGCCGCTGGATATAGTTTGGACGTTCAAAGGCGTGCCGATCGAGGGTTCGCGGTCTGGTATGTCGGTTCTGAAAACTGGGGCACGCGTAAGGCAATTGTCAGTTGACTCGGTGACGGCGTCACACTCGGGCGAGTACGTGTGCGTCGCGTCCAACGTTGGTGGATCGACCTCCCGGTCAAGTTATCTTCACGTTAATGGTACATTGAGCCTGACATTGAATGGTTTTAGATGCATGACAGTGCTCTTGCTTTGGATGACTTGAAACGACTCTAACGAGGTTGCAACACACTTTAACACTGCACAACTTGATCGCAAACTCGACGGTATCCATATTTTCCATTTAGGTCATCGACGGATTTCAGTAGAGTAACTATACGTCGGTCAGGTGGGATCTTATCGATATGATTATTTCAGAACCTTCAGAACTTGATGAAAGTCATAATCGGACATTTGAGAATTTGCTTTACTGACTGAAGATCTATTTCACCCAACACGCTCTTTCGTACCGACTGAGCATGTGTTAGGGCTCTGCATTACCGATGGTCTCTACCTTGCTGACGTGGTCCCGTACCTGCTTAGCTACTCTACTGATTTCGTATTCTCGGGTGCAAAAATATTTTCCGAGTGGCAGGATCGTCTTTCATCCGTTCGAAATGGTCCGCAGCGTTTGCCTCTTCCTCCCTCAAGTTTTACGTTTCAGTATTACCGAAGTTGTTGCCATTCACATTCGGTACGGATATCTACAATCAAGGTCAATCGGTGACGGTGCCGTGTTCGGTGCTCGAGGGTACCGCCCCCGTGAAACTCCAGTGGACATTGAACAATCATATAATTTCGCCACATTCCGGGATCTCGGTTTTGGACCTCGGTGGCCGTGGCGCTATCTTGAGCATCGGATCCGTTCAAGCAATACACGCTGGGGTCTACAAGTGCACCGCGGAAAATTCCGCGGGTCGTCATGAGTTGTCCGATCAACTCGTCGTGAACGGTGCAACCAAAAACATTTATATTTAGCCTCTTTTCGGTTTCCCTTTGACGGCTGCATATCCCCAATACACGAATACACACGCACACGCCTATGCACATTTCAGAAGAATCGACTCTTCGCGAACCCAAGGATAACATGCATCCCATTTTTTTGTTCCATTCTGTATTGCCAACAGTCGCGCCGTTTCTGCAACCTTTTTCATTTCACGAGAAGGTCAACACCGGGGATTTGATAATTGTTCACTGCGCGGCGTCGTCGGGCGACGTGCCGATATCGCTCAAGTGGTTTTTCCAGGGTCGTCATTTAGAGGTAGGGAACGACGTGCATATCACGACGATGGGTGATAGAATTTCCACCCTCACTATACCTCACGTCACGGGCGATCATATGGGGGAGTATGTCTGTGTCGCGGATAACAACTTTGGACGTGCCCAGCACAGCTCGCACCTCAAAGTCAGCGGTACTTGTCTCGAAAAACATTTTCATCCGCGTCCCGTAAAGCCGAGTGTATCTAGACTCTGGCAAGATGCTTGCCGTTGCTAATGACGTATGTTGTTGCCGCTAAGTATGTAGCGTAACTACTCGTTCCCGGCGTAGATTGTACTTTTCTGTGTCACACACGCAAACACGTTATCTTCGCGAGATCCTTTGTTTCTTACACACGAGACACTTTTATTTGATCATTTCTACCCGGATCCTTCGACTCCTCTGTCAGGCTCGTTTCTGGTTCGAAGGTTACGATTGTTTACCGAGTTATCGACAGAGATACCGACGGTTTTTTGACTTATGGACATGGATACCGACGTTTCCCTAACTTAACGACACGATTCTCCGATTTGTCGACGTTTTGCCGAACTGGATGACGAAGAATACAGATTCTTCGTGTTTTCAGTACTACCGCGCATAATGCCCTTCGATTTCGGGAACCAAACAATATACGCGGGACAAGCGGCGCAAGTTGCTTGTATGGCGAACGAAGGCGATATGCCGATCGAGATTGTTTGGATGTTCGAAGAGAAAGTCGTGTCGCCTTCGATGAATTACAACATCGGGAAAATCGGTCCGCGAAGTAGCGTTCTGATGATCGAACCCGTGTCACCGGAACACGATGGCACTTACGCCTGTGTCGCTAGTAACCCCTGGGGGAAAACCGTGCACATGGCGACCTTGAAAATTCACGGTTAGAAAAGCGATAAGCTTTTGTTGTCACCTCGCTTTTGGGTAATGCGCTCTTCGGATTCGAGGCGACTGATGACGCGCTCGAACCCGAGCTTCTGCAAGTGACATGTTCCCCCGGTTTGTGCTTGCCCTTTTTTCCACGGGGATGATAATGAAAAGGGGAATCGTTGTTTTGCTTTGTCTATATCCCTGCAAGAACGGTTCGTCTGTACATTATTGTGTAAGTTGAACACACACACACACTTGGACTTTCTCTTTCTCGGCGCTTTCTTGAGTATTTTGTAAGATTATGGAATGCGTCATGCGCTTCAGGGTCATCACGATGATAGCTCAGGGAGTCTTCTGTCATGTCATGAAACACGCGGAGTCGATTCACCTTCATCACGTTCCTACCGCTCCTTCCGCCACGTCTCCTTCCACGATCTGCTGATCCCGAGTTTTGTTTTACTCCTGGTTATTTTATTGTTTCGTTTCGTAGACAGCACACGAGCATGCACTAATACATTTGCTTTGATGCGGCGGAGGTCATGCACTTTTGATTTTTCCATGGTAGCGCTTTATTACTTCATTTGCGGTAGACGCTTGTATTTCGTAAGTAGTTTATAGTTGTTTTGGTATGAGTTTTGCATGGTAGCTTTTGGAGCGAGACCGTTTTTGTAGAATTGGTGGTTTTTGAGGGAAGCCTGAGGACCTTGTGAGGTTTTTGGAGGTTCTTGTGAGGTTCTTTGTTTTGCATGAGGCACGTTGGATGGGATGGTGAGTTTCCTGGAAAGTTGAGCTTTTGATAACTTGTGAGGTCAACTTTGAAGGAGATTTATAAGGTGCCTTATGGGAAATGAAGAATTTTATGGGGATTTTGTGGAATCTTATCAGGTTTTTGGGGATCTTATGAGGTTCAGATTTGGTTTTTATTTTCTTGGAAATTTGTTTTTGGATTTTATATTAAAATCTGATGTTCTTTGATATTGACAAAAATTGATTGACGATCGTTGAACTTTTGGGAATAATTCTTTTTAGTTGCCTTTTTTTCGGTTTAGTGCCTTTTTTTTTGGTTTTTGAGTGACAAAAATAGTAGTATGAATGATCTAGTAAGAATTGGAGAAGTTTTGGGAAAATGATGAAGTTTTTGATAAAATGGTCTCGTTCATAGAATTTTAGACAGACTGAGTAGAACGATTGTTTTGTGGTTGCATGTGGCAAAACTGAAATCAATGATCTTACGAATATAATTGTTGAGTAAAATGTGATATGAATAATCCATATATTTGTATCATAAAAAGATAGGATTTTTATTGATTAAGAGTCGATAGTCGAAATCGAACTCGAAAACGGATTTAGATCGAAAATGGGAGAATTTCAGTAACTTCGTTCTGCTTCCAAATTTATTTTGAACGTTGGAAATCAAATTACGAATGTAAATTTTACGTAAAATAGAATTTGATGTTGATAAAGAATCGATAGTTGAAAAAGAATTCGAAAACAGATTTAGATCGAAAATAGGAGAATTTTCCTTAACTTTATTTCGCTCCAGAATTAATTTTGGACATTGAAAATGAATTTACGAATGCAAATTCTGCATAAAATCGAATTTAATGTTGATGAAGAATCAAAAGTCGGAATCGGAAACAAATTTAGATCGAAAATGGGAGAACAATTCGGAGTTGATTTTGGAATCATGGTCCAAATTTGAACAAAAATTAGAATCGTGTTCACAATGAAATTTTCAATTCAAAACTAGACTTTATACCTTTCCAATTTCTATTCATTACTAATAAACAACGCGAACAAATATAAATTTGTTTGGACTTTGAAAGAATTTCGAACATTTTATCAAAATTTGGAGACTCATTGTCAAGGTCCTAAGTTTCAGAAATCAGCATCTGAAAAGGAATTCCAAAATTGTGTAAGGATTTAGGAGATTCTCATCAAAATTTGATAGATTTTTAAAATATTTTCACCTGGAAACGAGAAAATGTATTCGAAAAAATTTGTGAAACAATTCGAAGATCATTGACTGAGACCTCATTTTAAAAATCATCAAATATGTAATTGAAAAAATTCACTGATTATTATTTCTGGATTGTGATAAATTCTATAATTTCTAATAAACCATTTTTTTTTTTCATAAACAATCAAAATTATAAATAGACAAATAATAGTGACAAAATTAAATGGAAATACTGCGAAAAAACATAATTTGTATTAATTAACTTCGTAAAAATTAAAAAATGAGGTCAATCGTTCTACGCAAGTTCTGAAAGCTAGTTGAAAAATTGTTGAAAACGCCAGACAGGCGTCTAATACGTTGTTTAAAAATGCAGTGCCGCCTCGGTGGATTCTCGAGCCCACTGACAAAGCTTTCGCTCAAGGCTCGGACGCTCGTGTTGAATGCAAAGCGGACGGTTTTCCGAAACCGCAGGTCACTTGGAAACGAGCTACAGGTGAATTAAATCACGAATATTTTGATAATGATAATAACAATAACGTTAATATTCAGAAGAATATATTTGGGAGTAAAAGTGAAACAATAGTTGTGCCCAGAAAATTAAAATGATGTCCAATTTTTTATTCTTGGGCGCCTAATTTTGGAAACAGTCGTCGAATTTCGAAAACACGATAATTTGTCTCGAGTATTGTGTAACAAATGAAAATATATATTGGATTTTCGGCGGTAAAAACGGAGCAGGTGAAGATTTTTCTAATTTGTTGAAAAACTCACTTAATTCCGTTTCTCGGGATTATTTTTTAAGTCTTTTGTGTCTCATTTTTACTCCCGACGAAATTTTTTGTTATTTTTACCGGTGAAAATCTCAGTTTCAATTGAAATTGCAGCAACTGTTATTTGAAAATTTCGTTTTGATCTTATTGGGAACAAAATATGTGTACTTTTTATTTTTGGGCGCCTAATTTTGAAATAAATCGACAAATTTCGAAATCGCGAAAATTCATCTTTCATCTGAAACAATATCTAAAAAATTGAAAAAAGTCGTTGGTTTTCGGCTGTAAAAATGGAACATGTGAATATTTTTCAAGTTTGCTTAAAAACTCACTCAATTTCGTCTTTCGGAATTATTTTCGGTGACTTTTATTACTCATTTTTACTCCCGACAGAAAATTTTTTCATTTCTACCGGTGAAAATCCCAGTTTCAATTGAAATTGCAGCAACCTTTATTTGCGAATTTCGTTTTGATCTTACTGGAGACAAAATACATGCACTTTTTATTTTTGGGCGCCTAATTATGGAATAAATCGACAAATTTCGAAATCGCGAAAATTCATCTAAAGCTAAAGTAATATCTAAAAGATTTTAAAAAGTCTCGAGTTTTCAGCTGTAAAAACGGAAAAGTTTTATTCATTTTCTTCAGTAAATATCTCAATCTTAAATAATTGAAATTGGAACAATTTTTGATCGCAAATTTTGTTTTGATCTTACTAGGAACAAAATATGTCCACTTTTTATTTTCTGGTGTTTAATTTCAAAAAAAGTCGACAAATTTTGAATATCGATTATTTTTCTAAAGTAGAAGTGGTTTTTGAATCATGGCTCCGATTTTTAGGCGACACTCCTGGCGATTACACCGACCTGAAACTCAACAATCCGGATATAAGCGTCGAAGATGGCACGCTTTCCATCAACAATATTCAGAAGACAAATGAAGGGTACTATTTATGCGAGGCCGTTAATGGAATTGGCTCGGGATTGTCTGCCGTCATTCTCATTTCGGTTCAAGGTAAAGTAATCGAAGTTTTTTTTATTTATACGAATACAATACCAAGGACGTTTCCTGGGGGTGTTTTTCGTGAGGTGACGCATGAACATTTTTTATTCGTTTCTTATACCAAAATTAATATCAGAAATGTCTGAAGTTTTGGAGTTTTGAAATATTGAAGTTTTCGAGAATTTTCAGGAGTTTGAAAGTTTCGATGAATTTTTAAATTTACGAGTTGTGAAGTTATATAATTTTTCAAGTCCTGGAAATTTCGAAAGTTTTAAAGTTTTTAAGCTTTTTGGAATTTCGGAATTTTAGAGCCTAGAAATTTCGAAATTTTGGCAATTTATTTCTTGTTTAATTTTGACGAATTTGGATGAATTTTTAATTTATCAAGCGTTTTGAAGTTTCGGAATTTGGTAACTTTGAAAGCTTCGAACATTTTAGAACTTGTGGAATTTTGAGGAATTATGAAATTTGGGAGTTTAGGAAATTTTGGAGTTATTGAGAATTTGGAAGTTTTGAAAAAATTTCAAATTTACAAGTTGTTGAGTTCTCAAATTTTTAGATTCCTGGAAATTTCGGAAGTTTTGAAATTTTGAAGTCTTGGAGAATTTCGTAGTTTTAGAGCCTAAAAATTTGAAAATTGAAAAAAAAAAGAAATTTATTTAACTAACTGTCATAAAAAAAACTTGATTTTTCGTAAAATTGTAGTACTCGTATTTCATAATTTTTTGAATACCGAAATTCATAAACGCAATCCCGGAACCTTGATACGATTTTCGAATTTGAACCATTTGACAATATTTTTCGATATATTTCAAATTGCTTGATTAATTATGTTTTTTGCAAAACACGCACTGAACAGACGCTTCGAGCCCCTGAAATGGCGCATTAAGGACGTCCATTTACGACCGGCGATTTGGTATTGTACCTATGGTCGTTCCTCAAGTCCTAAAATTGTTCCTCAAGTCCTACTTTTGTTCCTCAAGTCCGCTGAAAACACGGACAATATGGTCCATATTGTTTCGACATTTATAGGTTCGCGGTGCACCGTGTCGCAGACGTCCCCCCTCAATACGCTGTTTTAGGGGCTGAAAGCCTCTATTTAGTGCGTGTTTTGCCAAAAATATTGTTTGCATCACGGACCTGAGGCGTGCCTTTCGGCCCTCGATGATGTATAAAGCCTCTCAACACTCGGCTGCGCCTCGTGTCTCGATTTGGCTTCATACATCGGTCTCGGTCCCAAAAGCCACGCCTCAAGTCCTTGATACTAAAATATTTATACATTTCCATAATTTTATTTCAGCTCCGCCACATTTCGAAATCAAGTTGCGGAACCAGACAGCCCGCCGCGGTGAACCAGCGGTTCTGCAATGCGAGGCGCAAGGAGAAAAACCGATTGGAATTTTATGGAACATGAACAACAAAAGGCTGGACCCAAAAAGCGACTCCAGGTACACGATCCGCGAAGAAATTTTGGCCAATGGAGTTCTGTCGGATTTGAGCATCAAAAGAACCGAGAGAAGCGACTCGGCTTTGTTCACGTGTGTTGCAACCAACGCTTTCGGCAGCGATGACACGAGTATCAACATGATTGTGCAAGGTCATTCTCATTTTTCGACTCGTCGCCAATTTTCAATTATAAGAAAATGATTTTCTCATCATTTATTTTCTCAACACTGATTTTATTCAGTGATAAGAGAAAATTGGATAGTTTCATAATTTTGTTAAGTCAACTCGTGATTTACTGTTTTTTTAAGTTTTTGGGCAATTTTTGTGAAGGTAAAAAAATTTTGATCGTTTTTACGTAAAAAACGCGAAAAAGAATTACGAATTTCATTTTTGATTCATGAAAATCTGAAATACACAGCATTGTTCAATATGAATAATATCACATAATAATAATAACATTATTATAAAAAAATTCTTTGCAGAGGTTCCCGAAGTTCCATACGGTCTCAAAGTCCTCGACAAATCGGGTCGTTCCGTGCAGTTGTCTTGGGCCGCTCCTTACGATGGCAACAGTCCGATCAAAAAATACGTGATCGAGTACAAAATCAGCAAAGGATCTTGGGAAACCGATATCGATCGAGTTCTCGTTCCTTGGTCCCAACAAAACATCGCCGGAGTCTCGAACCTTCGACCGGCGACGACCTATCATCTCAGGATCGTCGCGGAAAATGAAATCGGCATTTCCGATCCTTCGGACACCGTTACCATTATCACCGCCGAAGAAGCTCCTTCGGGTCCTCCGAGTTCCATCCGGGTCGACGCTCTTGATCAACATACTTTGAAGGCGTGTTGAAAATTTTCGAGGATTTTTTACAATTGATGTGTTGACGTATGGGAAAATCGTTTTTTTGTCGCCCTTTTGGAAATTTTGGATTAATTGAATTTTTGGGAAATTATTCGGATTTTTTAAATTGGATTATATTTTTTCGGGACTTGTTTTTAAGAAAATTGGAACAATGTTCAATTTTTTGGATTTATAATGGAACTTTGAGGAGATGAAAATATTGTGAAATTAGCGCATTTTTTTCTCTGATGTGATGAATTTTTCGAATATGGCAAATTTTCCTAGTTTTTGAATATAACGATAATTTTCTGAATTCTCTAGAAAATTCTTAAATTAGGGGAAATTTTAAAAAATTTGTTAGTTTTGGGATTTGCCAATTTTTTCGATTTTTTCTGAAATTCGAAATGTATAATCATTACGCAAAAAAGCGAATTATGGGGTAATCCGAATAATTTACAATTATGTCAAATTTTTCTGAATTCTCGAAAAAATTCAGAAATTTCGGGATTTGCATCTTTTTGACATTTTTGTTGAAATTCAAAATTTAGCGTCATTATAAAAAAAAGAAATTTTCGGGTACTCCGAATGATAAGCAATAATTTCAAAATTTTCCGAATTCTCGAAAAAATTCTTATATTTCGAGAAATCATCCAAAATTCTTCAATTTCGAGATTCACAAATTATTTACATTTTTTCTAAAATTCAAAATTGAGCGTCTTACACAAACAAACTGAATCATAAGAAAATTCGAATAATTTTCAATAATTTCCAAACTTAAACACTTCTTAAATTTCGAAAAATCACTTCATATTCTCAGAAACGCTCCGAAAATCTACTAAAAAATTCATTACGCTCGACCAATGACGCTCAAAAAACCAAAACCTCGAATTAAGGTATAACATATGTGATGAAGTTAGGCGCAAGGAAATGATGTTTGCTCACTTCAGTACATGGAGAATATATATATATATATATGTGTGTATGTATAAAATTGTTCGATTATTTCATTTCTGCGAAAATGGTACGGTAAAAATTCGTGTTTAGCAGCGCGTTTTGCGAACAAAAAAATTCTCTGTAACTTTTTATCACGTTTCATCAAAATCCTGAGTGTAGTTTGAGAGAAATTCGGGAAAAAAGCATTGTGCCCATAAGAACAATGTCAACTTTGCGAATTTTTTTTGCGAAATCGGTCGGGTAGATCGTTCTCCAATTTTGCAAATACACTCAGTAGGCTGTCGAGAACATCTGTGATGTTTTTCATTGATATCCTAAGTAAAATTAGCATGTCGGACGTAATACCTTAAATGACCTCGAACTAAAAAAAATCCATAATTCGATTCTTTACGATCAAAAATAAATATTGTAAAGTCCAGAAATCTAAAAACATCCTAATTTCCAGGTGACATGGAAGCCACCGACGCGCGATGACTGGAACGGCGAAATCCTGGGTTACTACGTGGGATACAGATTAGCATCATCGGAAAAACCTTACATGTTCGAAACCGTTGAGTTTTCCAAAGAGGACGGAAAAGAGCATCACTTGCAGATTCAGAACCTCAAAACTTACACACAGTACAGCGTCGTCGTGCAGGCGTTCAACAAAGTCGGCTCGGGACCAATGAGCGAAGAAAAAAGGCAACACACGGCGGAAGGAGTCCCGGAGCAACCGCCTCATGACACGACCTGCACGACCTTGACCTCGCAAACGATCCGAGTCTCGTGGTCGTCGCCACCTTTGACCGCCGCCAATGGAGTCATCACTGGATACAAGGTCGGTGGAATTTTAGAGAATTTACGAAGTATTTTTTATGTTGTTTTATGGATAGGGGAGGATGCCCTTGGTTGTGACGCTTTTTGCTTTTCGTCAATATGAATAACGAATTCAATAATATTGATACCTTTTTTTACTTGCACATGATGTTTCATACCTAACCAACACTTAGAAATAGATTTTATTCAGCGCCCGCGAGAAATATGTAATTTCGTGGCCCTACTGAGAGTGGACGAAATAATTAATTACCTGATTGTTGACGTATGGCATGTGAGTGATGAACTCGTTCGCCCACTAGTGGACGAATAAGCTGTTCGCCCACGCTCATCTTAACAACTTGTAGCTATTTACTCACTTACGCTCAGTTTAGCGACCGTTTAAGCACGGATAATGGAAACAAGATGGCGGACGAGCAACTCGACATATATCGAAACGTCAAACTCCCCCAACCCTAACCTCAAAATTACAAAACTGTGTATTCGTGCAATGTTTTTGTTGTTGTTTACAAAAGTGTCGAATACAGTCGTAATCAGTCCCGATAAAAATCAAAGCAACGAAAGGGGTAATTAGTTTTCAACTCCCTAAAGTACGTAGCAAAGCTCTAAGGGCGATTGTTGCGTCAATCAATCAGCTAATCCATTATTTCCCCCCCCACCCCCTCTCAGCAGGGCCACTAAATCACATATTTCTCGCGGTTGTTGAATACATTATTGTGTGCGACTATTTATCGAAAGAGGAGATTCCTCGAGCGTGGAGATTGCCTCACGAGCGTAGCGAGTGTGGCAACACGAGAGTGAAATCTCTTCTTTCGACCAATAGTCGCACAATATACTATTGTTATCTCGATTATTTCTATATCATTTGTTTTATAGATTATTAATTCATTATTATAATTGATTCCAATTCGGTATTATTATCCATTTTCTAGATCATTTACGGACCTTCCGACATGTGGTACGACGAGAACACGAAGGACACGAAAATCACGTCTTCCAGCGAGACCATTTTGCACGGGCTCAAAAAGTTCACGAATTACAGCATGCAGATTCTCGCTTTCACTTCCGGAGGCGATGGAGTTAAATCTGCTCCCATTCACTGTCAAACAGAACAAGACGGTGATAAAATTATGATTTTAACAAACGTTCATTTCTGAACTTGTTACTTTTTACGTAATCATAGCTCAGGATAATATGAGGATATCAAGTAGCCTAAATTTCAGTATTGCGCGCGATGTATACTTTTTCCGAAATTTGAAAGAAGGGGGCAGGGGGAGGTGAAATGACCCTCTTGTCTAAGACAAGGACGTAACCATAAATTTCGTTCGGGGGTGGCTAAGGTGATTTTCACTCGAAATTACTTCAACAGATTTGAAAAGTAAAGTTTTGTTAGAGAATTATAAAAATTTCCTGAATTCTCAGAATTTTCATAAGGGCTTTTGAAATCTCTGAAATTTTCAAAATCCTCTAGACTCTGACATTCATCAAAATAATTGAAAATCTTGAAATATATTAAAAATGTTCCAACTAAACAAAAGTTTTTCGGAATTTTAGAAATTCGTAAAATTTTGAAAATTTGAAGAATTCCGAAAACTGCCCCAATTCTCAAGATTTTCGAAACTTTATTGAATTTCTAAAATTTCTAAAATTTTTTCAATTCTGAAAATTGTCAAAATACTGAAAACTTTCGAAATTCTCTACATTGTTGAAAATCTTGGAAT
>JAPYZK010006405.1:0-14720 GCA_030522785.1 Platygaster equestris
GCAGAAAAATATTTTAAGCGACTGAAAATTAATTTTGCCTCTGAAAATCGAAATTGAAAAAAAGTATTATTCAAAAAGCTCCGAGATGGTCGCCATCTTGCCGTGACGTTACTAGCCTGGGTAAAACGTCGAAATGTCAAAAAATACATGAAAACAGTGCAGTAAATCGACGATACGACGCATAGCGCGACAAATGGGTCAAATAAATTGAGTTATCAATTTTTTTGGCCCACAATGGACAAATTCTATTTTGGTGTGACGTCACTAGTCTGTATTATGACGGTTATGATACAGGCTAGTGACGTCACACCAACATGTCGCGTTTCACGGCTGGGTTCAAAATTGCAATATCTAATCGATGATTATAAAAAATTTAGCGAAAAAAAACTAAAAATCCATGATATTCTTTTTTTGTTGCAAAGACTCTATTGTGCTTGTTCAGAAACCTCTGAAACTTTCACAGCGATATTTTTTTGATTCTCAGAATTCTTGGAATATGAAAAAATACTCTACATTCGTAGCGAAAATACGTGAATGAAGTTCTTTTATAAAAAATCACAGATGTTAAAATAATCCCTAAAATCCAAATTCCGAAAAATGGAAGTCGATAATTTCAAATTTATGTATAAAACAAATTCCAGAAAAATTTATTAGAATCATTTAATCTATTTTTTCATTTTTTTTTTTTATTTTCATATCGACAGATTTGTTTTGAAAGTTAAAAAAATCAGAACACAGCATTAAATTTCAAATTTCACCTCTGTTACATACTTTCAGCAAATTTCAACAAGCACAATTCATGAAACTAATCATTAAATGTTAAATGTATGTATCGTAAAACTCGTGTATTCAACTAAAAATTAATAACCAAGATTTTATACATTTTGATTTCCCGATATCAAAACCTCAATGAACATTTCATCGCTCATTCGGGAAAAATCGGAACATTACTCAAAACTCTTTACAAAGTCAAAAACGCTGCACAATTTAGTTGGAAGAACGAATTCCTGGAAAGAATGTATTTACAAACTTTTATGGAGATATTGCTCAACGAACAGAAAATCGATGCAGTTCGAAAAATAAGATCCTTACGTTCGAAAAAAAAAACTTGAAACTTCTATGAACGAAATTTTATCGAGTTTTGCATTCGGAATCAAGCACGAAACATTACGTTTCATATGAGTGTTATAATATGTACAGCAGTACCAACGCGATTTGTGGCACATGCACAAAGACGACACTTAGAGTTGAAAAATATAATAATCATATATTCCGTTAATGTCAACATTACAATTATTATCCTTGGAGAAACAGCACTTTGCTAGGATGCAAAGAAAATGGCACAAACTGTCAGAAAACGTTAACAAGGAACGAGTTCAGATTTTCGATTGTTTTTGTTGCAATTTCAGTTAATTATAAATAAGTGAAAAATTTGTTTAGCGACAAAATGTATTTCAATTAAGAGACATTTGTTTTCGTTCATTTCTATCAATGAAAATCAATCCAATTTTTGAATAAACTTTACATTATTCGTTTTGATTAACTTCCTTTTTTTCATCTAATTTGTTTACTTTTATTTTCATCAATTTTTTCCTTATTTGTATCAAAAATCTGGTTAAAAAATTAAAATACAGACATTTGTAATTCGACTTCTTTTATTCATTTTTTCCATTTTTCAATTAAAAATTTTGCAAGCTTAAAAAATGCCCTTCGATTTTGTAATGAAAAAAAAAAAAAAAAAGTTAACAAAAAAACAGCTTTTAAAATATGTGAATTTCCAGATCTGAAGATTTGAATTCAACTTTCTGGGATTTCAAAATTGGAATTTCAAATCTTACTTTTTTTAGATTCTTTTATTTTTCCATTTCTTAAAGTTGGAATTTGAATTGTTTCACATTTTATGATCCTAACTTTTATTTTTTACGATATTGTCGATTTTCCAACAAAGCTTTCATTTGTAATAATTTTGTACACTTTTATTCACATAATTCAAGTAATACTTTGTCATAATTGTTGTCCATTGTTTCTCAGTAAGTTTTTTATTGACCACTAAAAAAATGTTGTTTGATAAATATCAAAAAAAATGTTTTGAGTGATGATCAATAAAAAACTTACTGAGAAACAACTGACGACCATTATGACAGACAATAATAACAAATATGATTTATAACGACCCAGTATTACAACATCGAATACTGTTCAATTTTCAAAATTTTCGAAATGGTTAATTTTGAAAATTACTAAATCTTCCGAGTTAAAAAAATTACTATCGTGAGAGATGGAGTTATTTTGAATCTTACTACACCTAATAACAAATTTTCACTGTTTGATGCGCTTTCATTTTTCTATTACGTATCAACTTCGAATTCAAAACGTGTTTGAAATTTTTTTTATTCGTAACAATATGTAAAGAAATACGTAGAAAAATGAAAATCACATTTTTCACTTAAATCCCAAATTCACAATCAAGACACATTTACAAAATTTAAAAACTATTATTTTGGAAACAATAATTACCATTTTCGAACATTTGGAAAAATGACGAAAAAAACATTCTCAAAAATTTCGACAATTACGAATTTAAAGTGAAAAATACGTAATCGTAAAGAATTCAATATTAGCCACTCTTACATATCTCAGGAATATCTCAAATTCCCAAAATTCCCAAATAATCGAAATCCAAAAATCCCTCTGAATCCTTCAATCGCCATTAAATTGTACATTAAACAATCAATAATAATTAAAAATATTCCAAAACAACTCGAAATTCAACAAAAACAATCAAACCTTCAACTCCTCCCGAACTTGCTCGAAAACATCCAATTTCTCAAATACCAAAAACAAACGAACAACAACAAAATCACCAAAAAAATCCTTACACGTGTGTCTCGCTTTATACAGTGCACTCGAAAACCAGATAAGCGAAAGTGCTGTTGTTTCGAGATACGAGGAACATTGAGCGCGATAACGCCGCGGCAAAGTTGATTACGTATCGGACAGTTAAAGCGAAGTCTAATCTCGAGTGTGCCTTAATACTGTAATGAGCAACTGGGTTCGAAGGTATCGCGAAGTGATGGACGTTAGGTCAGTGAAGGTCGGATTCGTCGCTGTCGTTGTCCTCCTTGGCGCCCTCGGCGTCGCTGGAACCCGAGTCGCTGGCCGAGTCGTCCGACTGCCAACTGGCCGCGGCGGCCTGCTGCTGCTGCTGCAGGGACTGCTGCGGCTGCTGTTGCAGGGGCTGCTGCTGGCCACTCGTGGGCTTGCTGCTCTTGTGGCGCTTGTTGGCGCGGGATATCGACTCGGTGCCAGCGTTGTCCAGCATGGGCTGCAGGATGCGCCGCCGGGCGTTTATGAACCAATTGTTCACCTGCAGGAGGGTCAGGTTCGTCTCGCTCGCGATCTGCCGCTTCTCGTCTTCCGTCGGGTATGGATGCTGTAAAATACGAGGATGGCGCTCAGCGGATACGAACACAATTCGATCACATTGAAATGAAGACATTTGCTTTCTGAATGATGTTTCGATCATTTCAGTGTCGACACCGATTATATATTTTTATATGATAAAATCATCAAATTGATTAAAAAAGATTTTTCAGGGAAAAATTTCCGGTTTTAGGGGAAAATTGCACAATATCTAGAGAAAAAGTTTTTAACTTTCCTATTCTGATGTCCGATTCTTATTTGTGACTTGCCTAAATTCCAGATTTCAAAGTTTCTTAACTTTTCGAATGAAATAATTTTAGAATTCTTTTCTCAGTATCTAAAATTTCAAGTTATTAAACTTGGAATATTTTGAATTTATAAATATACAATATAATATTATATATTTATTATTATTATATATAATAATATATATTAACAATATAATATTTCCAATCATTTCGGATTTTTCAAATTTCAACATTTCGAAACATCAAAATCCATAATTTCAGACGTACTATTTCATCCTTTTCGATGTACTAATTACGTCCAGATTTTTCAGATTCGTGTTAAAATTATAAAAACAAGAAAAAAACTTACGACTAAATGCTGAAAAAGCCAGGCACGCATGATGGCGGTGGCTTGTTTCGGCAAAACACCCCGTTTTTGGCGACCCTTTTTAGCCCCGCCGTGACTACTGCTATGGCTCGTTGTGGTGCCACACTCGTCTTCGTCGTCGCTTGGGTGAGGTGATGGAGAGCCTGCGATAGTAATATCTAAAAAAAAAAAATCTCTCATTAATTTTCACCTTTTCACGTCGAATTACGAAACACATACAAAACCAAGCGAAAAACTGAATAAGTAATGTAATGTTAACAAAAAACTAAAAAAGAATATAACAAAATATGATAATATATAGTATATTATACAATATATACATTATACATATCTATATATAATATATTATTATATATAATATATAAATATATAATCTAGCTTCTCATAAACTTCTCACGAGTAATTTTCAAAAGTAACCATTTGGTTTTGCGGGCTGCAAAGTTTTCGCAGATTTCGTTTTCACATTGCCAAGTATCAGTTCAAATTCTCCGACAGTTTCGCATACCGCGCGTATATTTCTCAGGCTACGAGTTGTCATTTTTGACATATTCTTTGTCATTAAAAACAAAGGAACTGAGAGTTTGTCATTAAAAACGAACAAAACTGAGAGCGGAAGAAATAATTAATTACCTGATTGTTGACGTACAGCGTGGGAGAAATACCAACCCATGGGAGAAGTACATCGAACCCGTGGAAGAAGTAAGTACTTCTACCACGGGTTGATTTAATTCTCCCACAGGTTAGTAAAGGGCACATTTACCAACCGTTTACCACGTTTATTGCTGAAATGTTTTTGTTGTTGTTCACAAAAGTGTCGAAAAGTCATAATTGATCCCGATGAAAATCAAAGCGACGAAAGCAATGATTAGTTTTCAACTCCCTAAAGTACGTAGCAACGCTCTAAGGGCGATTGTTGCGTCAATCAATGAGGTAATCCAGTATTTCCTCGCCTCTTAGCGGGCCCCGAAATCAATATTCCTCGCGGTTGTTGAATAAAGTATCATGTGCGATTATTGGTCGACGGAGAATATTTCATTCGCATGTTACTGCACTCGCTACGCTCGTGAGGCAATGTCCCGCTCTTGGAATCTTCTCCTTCTCCCACTAGTCGCACAATATATTATTCTACGTTAGAAGTAATCGGAAATACGAAAAAAGAACAAACGCTAACCACGTTTCTTCTCAAGGTTCTCACGTTCCACCATCACCACGAGTCCCCAGAATGAAGCTTCTTCTAAATATATTCTTTTTCCAATATCCACAGTATCTACGATCGCAAATACACAACGAAAACATTTTCAATTGTTGTGTACGAAAATATCAACAATATTCAATCGATGATTATAAAAATTTTAGCTAATAAAGAACTAAAAATCCATGGTGTTCTTTAATTTTATCACTTGTAAAATCTAACTTCTGAAAAAAAAAAAAAAAAAAAAAAAAATCGATCCTTTTTTTTTGCAAAGACTCTATTCCGAAAGTTGCTTTGGCCCCTTGCACCCCTCTACTACCTACGTTCCTGGTCACATGACAGTCACGTGACCATCCTATGAAAAAAAATCTCTTCCTAAAAGGATAACTTGACATGGAATGACCCACATGTTAGAACAATTCTATTTCGCGATCCCGAATTCCCGATTGCAATACACAAAATTTTGGATCAAAGTATAAAACACCCAAGAAGTTAGAATATAAAATCAAAAATTCAAAATTCGTCCTCATCATTCAACAATTAAAATTCAAAAATTCACAAGTTTCACTTTGTAAAAAAACTTCGTTCCAGCACAAACTCTATAAAAACTAATTATTAAATCCGCTTTCCAAAATTCAAAACCGAAATAAAAAAAGTATCTTCAAAAAATGTGAATTCAAAAATAAATCCGCAATTACCCATGTTAAAAGAAAAAAAACCCTCGAATTCCGACTTATGTACAAAGTTCGTATATTGAAAAGTGATCAAAGCTTTCGCGATGTTCAACTTTTGCACTCCCAATATCAAGACGGAATTATTTTTATCTCAACAAGCGAGCGCAACATTTCACGATTTCGCGATCGTTCGAGTATGACAATCGCGCGAGTCGCGATGGCAAACGAAGTCGCGGTACGGAAATATCGTTTGTTGACAGTTTCCACGCGAATTTGACAAACCGGTCCCGTGAAAACACAGATAATTGTCACGACACAAAACTTTGATCCCGAATTTTGACAGGAGAGGTTATGTCGCGTATATTTGAGGGGGAACAAAAGAGAAGCGAGTTTTTACCGACCGCCGAATATAATCGTGCCGCGGGAGAGCGGAACCACGCATACAACGGGTGTCCGAAACATACGCAAAAATACGTTTACGATTTATCGCGTGAAATTCGTGTTTTTTGGCATTTTTTAAATAATGTCAATTTTTTTATCGTCTCGCGTGTAAAAAGTGACCAAAGAAAAAGAGTTGTATGTCACATGATGAAAAAGCGCCATTTTGAATTCGCGCGATACTTCGCTTTTTCAGCTCATCATTTTAATTTAGCATAAGTTGACCTTTCAACTCAGATGGGAAAACTAGCTAAATGTAGAACTATGTGAATTTTTACTTTTTGATCATCAACCTGACACTAACCTGATAATTCTCACAATACAAAAATGTTACATTAATGATAAGACAACTAGATCTCCACTGCGCGCTCACACGCGCTTATTTACTTCTTACATACTAACTTTATAATATAAATTGCATAATTTGTACTACAAAAAAAATT
Source organism: Platygaster equestris (assembly GCA_030522785.1). Taxonomy (NCBI): domain Eukaryota; kingdom Metazoa; phylum Arthropoda; class Insecta; order Hymenoptera; family Platygastridae; genus Platygaster; species Platygaster equestris. Next base: position 6,786 of record JAPYZK010006405.1, read on the forward strand.
CCAATTCCATGGAATTAGAATTCTGTATGCGATATACGAAAAATGTCAAAAAGCATCTCTCGCAATAAAACATTATCAGCACTACTATCTTCTGTCAAATTCAAATTTGTACCCACTATCGTTTCGAATCTCTGCGGCAACTTAACATTTTGAAACTTCCCACCACCGAAATTGTCACTCTAAATCGAAGCAACTTCAAGTGTATACAAGCTTGAAGATAGCAACCAAAATGGCTGCCTCCATGATGCCATCTCTTTTTTCTCTTTAAGAATATTCTTTCAAACTGAAATTTAATTTAAAAAGTTACAAAACAAGAGTACGTAACTATACAGAAATGATACATTGTGCGACTAGTGGTAGAAGGAGAAGAATCCATGAGCGTGAAATTGCTGCACGAGCGTAGCGAGCGCAGTAACACGCGAGTGGAACATTCTCCGTCACCAATAGTCGCACACAAGTATTTTTTCAACTCTTAATTCTGTAGGCATAATCACCGAGTTCTGGTTAATACAGTTTCAATCAAACTGTTACCTATTTATGTGTTTTCTCTACTGAAAAATACAATGTGTTCGTGAATAATGTGAGAATTGTGCGCAATGCTGACCTTGGCCCAGGAACATGTCGATGGGTGGGCAGCAGTGCTGGGCGCCGATCTGGGAGAGCGGGGTGTTTCCGTGGACCGTGGACGGCGAGGATGTGTCGTCGCGGTCCGGGCTGTTGGACCTGAGGGAGGGGTGCGCGGTGGAGGCGGACGAGGGCCGCTCGGCCGCCCCGCTGCCGCTCTCGGCCTGTGCGGCCACTTGACCAACAACCGCGCTGCCGTTCTCCGACAGCGTCTCGCCGCCGCTCACTCCGAGTCCGTTAGCTCCCGGCTCAACATCATTGCCTGTAGATGACAGCACCTGGCAAATACATGTTGCAACTAGCTGTCAGAGAGCTGGGGTGGGGTTTTCTAATCGTAACCTTAAGAAGTGCACAAGTTTCTCGTTATTCTCAGATTTTACGATTTTTCGTCGGATTTATTTTGCATCTTCAAAGCGTCATCAGTGATACGAAAGTTTAATCAATCTTTTTTTGTTTCTTCTGGTATTTTCTGGTAGTGCAATTTCAGTCACGGATTTTGGAGTAGAACACTTTATAAATGAGATATTTACAATTTTCCAAAAGTATAGATATATATATTTAAAAATGATACAATTTTCGAAATCGTTGAAATTTTCAAGGTTTACAAATTTGAAATGACTTTAATTTTGGACATACTCATGCATCTTTAAAAATTTTATAATTTTTCGAAATTCTTGAAATTTTTTGTGTATTAAGAATTCTCAGGATTTTCTATACTTACATAATCTTAAAAAATTGTCGAATTTCTAAAAATTTTCGCACCAATCTTCAATGTACTTCAGTTCCTCCTTATATCGAAAGCAGTAACTTTGTTTTCTTCACTCTTACCTCGAAATTGGTACTTCAAATGGTTTTTTCGGCTAGCGTGAAGAAAAGTACTGTGCGCAGCACAGTACTAGATTGCGGCACTCGCCTTCGGCTCGTGCCACAACCCTTCATTCGTCAAAGTCACCAATTCTAGCTTGCACAACAATGTACTATTTATTTACGGACAAAACTGTCAACTTCCTTATCAAAAAAGGACCATTCTACAATCTGGAATAATCCTTTTGCACCTCTTGTGTTATGAGGATAGCTAGAAAGGTTTGGGAACAGGGTAGGATTGCCCTGCGGGTGAATAAGCATCTAACCTGCAAGGGACTGCTCCCGTTGCTCCCGCTGGACGGACCCATATCGTGACTGTGGTGGCTGTAATCGCTCCGCAGCAGATTCTCGCTCTGCATTTTGCCCTTCAGGCACGTTATGTACCTGTTGCAAAAGTCTTTGCACAGCTCCTGCACTTTCTCCAATTCTAATAGGTGAATCCGCAGCACCTGGATTGCTTTGATCATCTGCAATGCAACGCCCCAAAAACTTTCCATAGTAAAAATAACCCCCGAAATTCGATGATTTTTTCAAGAGTCATTCTGAGATTAAATTTACGGAAATTGAAATTCGAGTTAGAGGATATGGAAAGATTTCACGAATCACGATGTTTTAACACTTTCGACTGCGACTTTGAAATTTCGAACTTTCAAATTCAAATCAGTTCCTTTAATTGCGCTTTTTCGCAATTGCATGCCTGTTTTTAATGAATCATTAATCGTATTCAACGTTTTTTAGTGTCCAATATCTTGGCGTCGACCATTAATTTGGATTTTTCATCTTGGCAAGTTTGTGGCAATTCTTAAACTTGCCCCTGGTTCATCATGATAGAACATGTTTTGATGTCAGTAAAACTAACGAAATATACCCGAGTTTCGAAATCATCAATCAATTTTAGATAATAACAAATTGCGCGCTCATTTACTTGTTATGTACATACCAACTTTATAACGTAAATTGCATAATTTTTACTTAAAGTCCAATTTCATGAAATCGGAATTTTATATGCAATAAAAAATGTCAAAAAGCATTTCTTGGAGTGAAACATCAGCACTACCATCTTCTGTCGAATTCAAATTTTTTCCCACTATCGTTTCGAATTTCTGCGGCAACTTGACATTTTGAAACTTCCCGCCGCTGAAATTGTCCCTCTAAATCGAAGCAACTTCAAGCGTATACAAGCCTGAAGATAGCAATCAAAATGGCTGCCCCTATGTAGGGATGCACATCGGGCATTCGATTCTCGATATTTTGTATCGATTTATACCGGATAGAACCGATACGATATATCGAAATATTGGTTGAAAAATATCGATATATCGATATATCACCCAAAAAACAGTATGTGTGAATTTCAGATCAAATTCCAAACATTGAAATTTATTTAAATAAATTCAGACATATGAAAAAAAAACAGTTTATTTGTATTTCTCACAATTATGTTTTTGGAATGAATTAGAACGGCCACAAAGAATCGTCGACACTCGCCAAGAATGGATGTTGCATGAATTTCTTTGTTGAGTATTGATTTTTACAAAATTTAAGTCAGAAAATGTTTTTTTTTTCATTTTCGATAGTTGTTAAGTTTTAATTTCATTTTTAAAAATGAATAGATATCGGATCAGTAAATATCGTCAACATCGGAGAGGGAAAAATCGATATCCGATATATCATCCAACATAAATATCGAATAAAAATAATCGACTACTAAACGAAAAATATCGATAATCCGATATATCGATACACTATCGCCCATCCCTACCCCCATGATGCCATCTCCTTTTTCTCTTTAGGATTCAAATAATGGCCTCACCAGACCGTCAATCTCTGGGTCATTGGTGAGGAAAGGCTTGCGGTCTCTTTCCTGGTGTTGGACAAAGGCCTGAATGTCCATGTTGAAACTTTCCGAGTTCGAGTTGTCGGACCTCTGCGTGGCCTGCTCGCATCTTTCGAAGAGGAGGGCGAGTAGGGGGAAGAGCGGGTGCTTGTAGACGGCCCTTTTGTCGGCCTCGAACTGTGCCTGGTCCTGGTGGTTCGCGTAATCCGCCCCGCTCGCAGGGTCCTGATCGTAACCAGGAGTCACCATCGCTAGCGCCACCGCGGTGCTGCCCTCTTGCATTCTATCATTCCTCTCGAAAAATCCTCATCGTGTCGTGTGACTCGATCCCCACTAAAATGCAATCTGTGGAACAGTCACAAGTTACTGAATTCCACACTTTATTGATTTATTATTCAGAATTATCGAATAGAAAATATTGAACTCGGTGTTTACATGTGGGAACGAAACCGTCAAAACAATACGCCGAGTCCGCCATCTTGTTTTTATCGCTGCGCTGCATACACTGGGAAAAATTTCACGCGGTAACTACGTGAAAACAGCGTAGATTCTACATGTACGACGCAAGTTGCTATTTTCCCGTTGGTTCAGCACTGCCGTCACGTTGAAACAGCGTTGGGACAGCACGTAGCTAGGTTCACGCTGAATCAACTCGGAATTCCATGTAGAAACCATGATGTGATTACACAAGGTGTGTTCCCACCGAGGACTCATTTTTCATGTGTACTGCGCACACATGCGCACAAATGCAAATGCTTACTCCCAAATGCCGCCATTTTGATTCAATGTTTCATAAATGACACATATGTTTTAAAATTTTGCGCCAGTTTTCCTATTGTCTCTTGGGTTAAAATGGCGGCGTTTGGGAGTAATCGTGATTGGTCCATTCACCATGGTCGCCATGATGGATGCGTGCGAACACACCTTGTGTATTTGCGCCAAGTGTAGAAACTACGTGGAAATCCATGTTGACCCCTTTCTGAACGATGCACGCGCATGCGCACAACGGCGACGAATTAAACTTGGTGAACCAACGTAGTTTCTACATGACCAAGGTTGACTTGACATGAATTTAGCAACGTGAATACGTCACGTTTAAACAGCTTCATTTTTTTCCCAGTGTAGAATTCTTACCTCCACTCGCCATTCACCGTTCGGAAAAGAGTCATTTCCGCTCCGCTTCTGAAGTACGAAAAGTGCCACTTCTACGCAAATTTCAGAAGTAGACATTTTTCTGAGTCAAGAGAAAAAAAATTCAACAGCGTGACAATAGATTCAAAGAGAATAAAGGGTTGCGCTTCGTCAGCTCGAATACATTAAATGAAAATTCAGCTCGGTCCAACGATAAATATTGGCTACGTCGGAAAGATGTGCCTGGAAAGCGCCACTTGCGGGTAATGGCGTCTGCCGGCTGTCCACCCCTCTCGTGCTCTCCGGCAGTCGGCACCTTCAGCAACGCTGCAGCCTCTTTTTACTCCTTTTTCTCTCCCCCCGTGACCACTCTACCCTGCAGCCCCCGTTACGACATCCGACCTTATTCGGTCCTTTTCACAAAGCGCGAAAACGGCTTGCAACTTTTTCTCTCGTGCAATTTTGGAAAAAAGAAATAATGTTTGGATACAGCATATATATTATTTATTTATTAATGAGATCAACAGGTATAAACCCTTTACACTTAAATCAACTATAAACTGTACATAGGCGGTAAGAAAAATAGAGTGAGAATACAGGTACAAACGCTGAGCATAACAAAAGTATGTGTAAAAGAAATGAGAATGTAAACAAAAAAGAAAAATATTATGTTATTGTCGTGACTGCTATTTCAATGGATAAATCGTCATGACCTCCAGATTTGTCATCTTTTCACGAATTCGATATTTGTCCCATTGAAAGATAATGTATCATATTTTCTACCCATTGCGCGGAGGGGAATTGAACTTTTCTACAGTGATTGTTATCCGTCGAAAATAATATTTCGTATAAAGACGAACTCGCAGATTTTGGTCCGATTTGTTAGAACCATTTATTTAATGGAAAATCGGTTTTTCAATAATTAAGGCCGCTATTATTAAAATATTTATGCCAACATTTATTGGTCAAAAGTATGGAAAGTACACCTTTTCGTGTGATAATTTGAATTATTGGTCTATTTCACATGGTTTCATGCTATTTGACATCAGAACAGTGAGATGAAATTAATTTGTTCATCAAGGAGTAACAAACAGTACATACAGTATAAACAAATCGTGAAAATTGCTCGAACGATCAATAAAATCCCTCGAATTATGAAACAATAAGGTTTACGAGTGATTCTGAGATGTAAACGTGACAAATGCTGCATTTAACCGATTCGTTTATTTCTTTTTCTCTACATTTTTGTTAGACCTTCTACTGAATCACGTTCCACCCGGCACTCATTCAAATTCAAAAATGACCTTTTTCTGAAATTTGCCGATAATTGGCACTTTTTACGCCTCAAAAGCGGAGCAGAAATGGCACTTTTCCGAACGGTGAATGGCAGCGAAGTGAAATGGATTTCATTTCGCTCCGCCGGAATAAAATGAATCCATTTCGCTCCACTACAGTCGAGAGCGGAGCGAAACAAAACAAAATGGCGAACTTGGCGTAGCGAAAGAGTATCGAGGCAGCAGACCGATTCGGGAAAGAGCCATCTCCGTCCCGCTTTTTCGGCACAACAAGCGCCGACTATCAAAAATTTTTAGAAAAAGTACGATATGCAACTCAGAGCGGATGCTATTTCACTTTGCGGAAGTTTTGGCGGCCGAGGCGAAGCCGAGTCGAAGCTCGAGGCCGCCAAAACTTCCGCTTCGTAAAATAGCATATTTCCGCTCCTCGTTACATAATGTACTATTTTCTGAACCATCCTACTAGTCACCCTAGGCAAACACAATTCCTGAATACTCTGAATAGTGTCAGACTTGTCCACAACTGATCAGAACTCAGTCTCCAACCATCCTTCATTTCATATTTTTTGTCAATTTTCATCCACCGAAGAAACTACCACGCGAAACATTACATCACTGGCCTTAAAGGCCGCCGCACACGCGAACCGAGGAAAGCCAATTTCTTTTTTTTTTTTTCGCCAAAATCTGCAATTCAAATTCACCGATGGAAAAAAGGTGCCCGGGCGAATTCCTTAAACAATAACGCTCCGAAGATTAAAATCGCGTGCATTTTCGGATGGGGGGAAGAGAAAGGGGAAGGAACCAACGGCAGGTTTTAATCCGTAATCGATCTTCGCGATAAATGATAGGCTTCGCAGCACTCACGGCTTTCTCACGGTTTTGACGTAAGTGGTCCTCATCATTCGGTAAATTGCGAGCAACGAAAAACGGGAAGAATTTTTTGCGGGAGAAATTTCGATCGGGAAAAATAGTGACTTCGGGAGAAGGAAATATCGTGGGGAGCCAAGTATTTTTGGCGCTTTCTCGGCAGAAACGTTTTATTTATTCATGTCCAGGCCTCGCGGGGTTCGGAAATTCCGAGGGATGCGAGGGATGAGAAGGTGGTAGGTTGTTATACCTTCGTGGCTGTACCGCCGGCGAAGGCTCTCCTAATGATGACATTTAAATGCAGTAGCGCTCGTTCGGCGCTTCGTGGCGCGGCAACGGCGACTACCGGTGCAAGAGTTCGAGGGTACACAAAGCCGCGATCACAACAGCTTCGGGAGAAATGGGTTTTTTTTCTTTTTTTTCTACCTGACGTACAGTGAAGTCTCTCACGTTGTCCATTCTCCATTATTGTTAGCATCTCATATTGTCCACGAGTTAAGCACAGGGTTAACAATGGGACAATATGAGCTGCGAAAAGACAGGTGACAATCTGAGGGGCTTCACTGTAGCAAAATGTACCTTATATGTTTACAGGTACGATTTTTAGAGTTTGCTTCAAGCACGTAGCTAAATTCTGGGAAATTCTGGGAAATTTGAAAAATCTAGCACACTGCAGAAAAGTATACTTTGAAAAAAAAAAAAATAGTGAAGCAATACTGATTTTTACAAGTGTCGAAGTTTTTGAGGAACTTGATATAATTTTTAACATTTTCAGCATTTCAAGATTGTCAACAATTTTGGAAATTTTCAGAGTTTGGAGGATTTCCATAATTTTATAAGTTTTTAGAAGTTTGAAAATTTTCAGAATTTCAACAATTTTGAGAATTTCGAAATTTTGAAAAAGTTTGAAGAATTCTGGAAATTCACAGTATTTTCATAATTCTTGAAATTACAAGAATTTTAAGAATTTTTGACATTTCGGGAAACTTCATAATTTGGAATATTTGTAACATTTCAAAATTTTTAACAATTTTGAGAATTTTGAAAGTTTGAAGTATATTGAGGATTTTTGCAGTTATTGGAATTGTGAAAAGTTAGAGAATTTCAAAATTTTCGTAAATTTCAGAGATTCGTACAAGTTTCGAAAATTTTCAGAATTTCAGAATTTCAACAATTTTGAAAATTTCGAAGTTTTAGAAAACTTTTGATGATTCTGGAAATTCACAATATTTTCATAATTCTTGAAATTACGAGAATTTTACGAATTTCTGACATTTCGAAAAACTTAAGAATTTGGAATATTTTTAAAATTTCAAG
>JAPYZK010006415.1:0-10984 GCA_030522785.1 Platygaster equestris
TTTTTCATTTTTGTTTATTAATTTTTGTTCATTTTATTACGTCTGTTGCAGAAACTGAAGTCGTTTAATTGATAAAAAAGGGAATTCTTGGAGAAGTGCCATGGCGATTGCGAGGATAAAGAGTTTTTTGGACTCGAGCATAAAATCCGTTACACCCCACGACAGAACCATTCCGGTGGAACCGGAAATTGGCATTAGAATCGTGCATTCGCCAAGTGAAAAAACTCTCAAAGTCACAGTTTTGGGCGCGAGACATTTGCCCCAAAATTTTGGATTCACCAGAGTCAATTCTTACGTTGTTAAGGTAATTTTGCAACGGTTAAAAAATGTCCCGGTATTTTTTATGACGTAATATTGTTTTATTATATTTAGGGTAAATAAAAGACTGTTAGAGAATTAATAGTTACGAAATTTTGATTTTTTAATTCAGTCAATGAAATATTCTGTTATAAAAATTCGATAAATTATTTCTATTCAAGAATATGATGAATTTAATTGACTGTAATATTTGAGTGATTTAAAATGTTCAATAGATGCAGATTTTTTATTTTTTTGAGTCTTTGGAAAATTTCAAAAATTCAGAAATTGTTGCCTTTTTTCGAAATTGATCAAATTTTTAGATATTTCGAGTTTGAAAAATTGTTTGATGTCATAGAATTTTTATTCCTTCGTTCGAAAATTTTTGGAACTCCTGAATTTTACGAATTTGTCAAATTACTAGAATTCTTACAATTCTGAGATTCCGAAAAATGTTGAGTTGTAAGAATTCCTGAAATTCTGAACTCGATCGAATTTCGAGAATCACAAAAATTCAAAAAATGTACGTAATTCCCGAAATATGTGAAATCGAAAATATTTCGTATTTTCGTAAATAATTGTTTTTAAAAATGTTTTAAAGTCCAGAATTTCACTGATTTTTCAAATTACTAGAATTTTTACAATTTTGAGATTTCGAAAATTTTTCTCGATCTCAAGAATTGTAAAAACTACTGAAATTCCAAAATCGATCTAATTTCAAGAATCAATCAAATTAAAAAAATGTACCAAAGTCCCGAAATATGTAAATTTGAAATTATTCCAAATTTTCCAAAATTTGTGTAAGCAATTTACAAAATTTAAAAATCATCAACTTCTAAAATATGCAAAATTCCCACAAATTCTCGATTTACAGACAGTGAGAAATTTTTTCTTCCTCTATTCCTCAATTTTCAAACAACTTTTTTTTCTCTAAACTCCCCAAAACATACCCTACACAGAAAAAAAATTATTAAATACAAAAATTACTCCCCCCACCCCTTTTTTTCAGTTAAAAATAATGTCAGGAAAAGACAAATTCGAAACAACCCCAAGAAACGAATCCTGGCCCAAATGGGACGAAGAATTCACATTCCACTTACGAAAGGAAACGAAAAGCACGTTGGGCAGGACAAAAGTAGTGGAAGAAGAAATCGGGCCCTCGAAATTTCTAATCGTCACCCTCTACGCGATTCTCGAGGAAAAACCGTTGATTGCAACCGAAATGAAAGAGCAAAGAAAAAAAGAAGCGGCGGAAAAAGCCAAAATCGAAAAAACGAAAGACGGCAAAAAAAAGGACGCCCAAGACAGTTCTCCCCAGGACTCGTCGAAAAAAAAGTTCTTGCACATTTTCGGGAAAAGCTCGGAAAAATCGAGCGACGCGGAAAATCTCGAGAAGGCGAAAATTTTCGATAAGAGGAGAACAATCGGGGCGACGACGATATCTCTGGACCCGAAAATTTTCAACATGAAACTTAATAAATCGAAGAATGAGAGCGATGTTAGTACTGGGGATTCTTGGAGGACTTTGAAACCGATTTCGAGCGGAATTTCCGGAGCTGAAGATCGAGTAAGTTTTCCGAATTTCAGGATTATTTGGGGTTTTTGAATTCTAGTTGACGAATTTGGAAATTCGAGGAATTTCGAATTTGGTAAATTATATCGAACAAGATCTTCATTTTATTATAAATTTTAAAGTTCGGCGTTCGTAAATTTTTATCCATACATTTTGGGGTACATTTTCGATATATTATATATATATATTTATTATAAAAATGTTATTAATGTTATTAATATATGTATTATATTTATTTATTATAAATATTTTTATTTTCGGTGTATTTTGGTCCATATTTTCAAGTTCGAAACATTAAATTTCAAAATCGGATAATTTCAAGTTTGGAAATTTCAACGCTGTAAATTCTAAAATGTCAAAATTTAGTACTTATAGGATTTCCAGTTTAAAATTACATATAAATTAAAAAAATGCATTATAAAAAATAAATAAAGATAAAAAATTATTAATTTTTAACAATGCATTTTTGGATATATTTCGAAAGTTGCTACAGCTATACGAAATTAGAGCACTTTCTGGGCGTGGGCAAAATTGAATTCCTGACCCAAGACCTCGATTACGTGACTCTTTGTACGCGTCATAACGAGCGGTGATGAAAATGTTAGCAGCGCGAGAGCGAAATGTAATGAGCGATGATTCAATTAATTATTTCTCAAAAAGGATATTATTATAATTAATTTTAACCATGAACGGGGTCATCAGATAAATTCCAGTTTAATATGAAATTAAGGGTATTCAGTAGTTCAAAGTTAAAAAATAAGAAGGTTGAGAAATTTTTACAGTATTGAAAATTTTAGCAGTGATGCAAACATTTAAAATGCGAAAAAATCGAAATTACGAAGTTTCAAAATTTTCGAACTTGAATAAATTAGAGTGACAAACAAAAAGATTCAAATTGAAACATTTAAAAATTTCATACTTGGGAAATCTCAATTTGAGTAAAAAAAAAAAAAAATTGGAAATTTTGTAATCGAAATATCGTACATTCATCATATTTTGAATTTTAAACTTTAAAATTTTCTAAATTTTGGATTCGATGATTTAAGCTTCACATTTTTGAAAAACTTAAATTTTCCATTTCTTCAATTCAAAAATAGTAAATTCCAAATTCTCATAATCGAGTTCATAAACGAACCCAAAATATGGATTTTCTTATTTTCGAAATAATAATTAAACATCGTAAATTTTGACATTTAGAATTCCACAAATTTTCCCCAACAAATCGTCCATTTTTTGTATAAAAAATCTTGAGGACGCCATCGATCCCAATTTCCTCAAAAATCGAACTAAAATTTTCAGTAAATTTTAAATCTTCGATATTCACGATGAAAACCTTATTTTCCAGAATCCAAACAAAAAAGGGCAACTGGAATTGTCCTTGTGCCAGGAAAAAAACGAAAAAAAGGACGGGGGAAATTTGGTCTTGACTTTGCTGCGACTTCGATGCTCGATGCAATCGATGCACGAACACGAAGCGCTCAAAGGTCAATTGTACATCAAAATGTCGATCGTGGAAAACGGAAAAGTCACCAACTTTTGGAAAAGCGATCGCTTTTCTCCGTGCATCACCATGAAATTCGACCCCGATTCCGCCAAAATCATGGCCGAAAACCTTTACGAAGGCGCGCTCAACAACGTCAGTTTCGTCATTAAATTTGTCTCGAAAAACAAAATAGGTACAGTTTTGGAATCGAAAATCTTTAATTTCATTTTTAACTGGCCCAAAATTTCTAAAATTTGACGAACTATAAAGTTTTTGAGTTTTTTAGAAATCTGAAAATTTCATTATGTGAAAAAACTCAATTTTTATAAGTTTAAAATTTAACAACTTGAAATATTTTCCACATACTTCGAAAACAAAAAATTTAAAAACGTCAAAATTTTGAAGTTCTCAACAAAATTGAAGAATTCCAAAAAGTAGAATCGAAATTTCAAAAAATATTGAAAAATCAAATTAATAAAATTATTTGAAATTTAATTAAAACTAAACTTACTTAAATTAAAATTACTTATTTACTTACTAAACAAATTAATTAAAATTGAACTTACTTAAGATTAAACTTAATCATTTCGAATGAAATATAAATGTTCATAATTCAATTAAAAACTGAATTATTGAATATAAAATTAATATAATATAATATATTGTATAATATCAAGTGAGTTTTCAATATCTTTTTGTTATAAACTATATATATATATATATTTCATTCACAGGAAAAAAAGTCACTGTTGGTCACTTCGCCCTTGGACCGGAAGTGGGGGGGACTTACAGTGAACAATGGAAACAAGCCCTCGCGAAACCAGGACAATCAGTCATCAAATGGCAAGCGTTCGAATGAAACAACAACATTTTTTCATCCTAACTACGCCATAAAAACCGTCCATTGTTAAAACTTTTTGTACGAAAACTAAAAACATCTATTTGTAAGATAAAAAACGGCCGCAAAAATACAAAATACCCAACTTCGTGCCAAAATACACAAACCGAAAATTTTATTTTTTAACACGAAAAATATTTTCATACTCCATCTCGAATTTAACACTTTTACGAGAAACGCTTTTCACCGCCGTTTGTAACAAATAAGAACATAAAAAACTACGAAATAATATATGTACTTTTGCACTGTAAAATACTCTCGAAATAAAAAAACGAATTATTCGATATTCATTTTTATAAAACTCACTGGTACATTTGTGTAAAGCACAAAAATGTATTATAAAAAATACGAAGTATTTACCAATACGATAAAAATATATAAAAAATTTGGTTATTACAGACCTCCAAAAATCTCTTGTACTATCTAATATATGTACAATAAAATTAGACTTTAAGACACTTTTCGGATGTCTTATGATTTCTAGTATAAAAAGCGGTATAAAAATGTCGCAAGGCACGAATTTTTCTTAAAACTATCAGATCTAGCGTGAAAAACCGGACGGATTCAGGAGTTTGAAGAAACTCGTTGAAAGTACTCAAGACAAGAAGTAACTTAGGCACAAAGGCATGGCGATTGCGATGAGAGTTAGCGCGTTATTGCCGTATGTATTTGGTGCTGAGTTGCAGCCATCTTTGGTATTACAAGTGCAATATTCCATGAAAATGTTGTACGTCCCTGTTCGCATGAGGCAGAACCTTTCATCACCCCCAATTCCGGGTTCACCCAAATATGCGCAGTCCCGCCAATATCGCCATTCCCCGTTAACTGTGGATGGAGAAAAATATACGAAATATATAAAATATATATATTAAATAAATAAATATATATATATATATATTAATAATTAGTTAATATATATTATATAAATATATATAAATATATATGAAAATATATATTTATATTTTAAAATATATATGTTTATATATTTATTACTTTATATATTTATTTATTTTGAAATGTTTTTCTTTTATGGTGATAAATTGATTTTTTTGGTCATTCGAATCTTGAAATTTCGGAACAGTCATTTTGAAAATTTGGATTCTAATTTTTGGTTTCGTTTGGAAGTACAAAAATGCTGGATATTAAGATTTCACCCTTTTGTCGAATTTTTCTGCACATCGTCGCTTTGACTCCAGGCAAATGTGGCAATTCTTTTTCTTCTGCGCAATCTTTAATAGGCACCGTCGTATTGTCGAAAGGATCTCGGCATTTGGGATCAAAATCTGATCTGCAGTACCAGCATTTTATGCAAATTCCTGAAAAATGAATTCAAAATAAGCTATATAATCTCGAAATCTCAAATCTCAAAATAAATATTCAAAATCAACAATTCGTCCATTTTTATTTCGGAATTCGATTTTGAAAATTAGCTTTTAAATTTAAACTCTCTGAGTTTTTGAACTTTTTCATAATTTATTTCTTATAACGTAAAATTATAAAAATAATTATTAAATCACGAACTCGTAAATTCCGACTTTCGAATTTCAAATTTGTGAATACATTTTTGGATTTTTATTTCCGAATTCCGATAATTGAATCCACCAACGTACAATTTTCTGAATTTCATGTTCTTGTCACTGAATTCGCGAATTCTTTCGTTCCTAGATTTCCAAAATTTTAAATTTTTTCGACAATTTACGAATGTAAACTGTCAAATGTCATTGTCAGGACAATGAACTCACCTTGTCCAATGAAAAAACATAACAAAATACACGAAATCACGAAGTATTGGAAACTGTATTTGGAAGCCATTTGTTTACTTCGTTTTTTCGTACTTTTGCAGTTAAGAAAGTTTAAAATTACGAAAACTGGGTGAAACTGGGTGGAACAACGCCTTAAAAGCGAATTAAAACGGTGATTAACGTATACACAAATAATAATAATAATCATTGTAAACATGTGTTCTTGAAGCCGTATCATATTCAAATCGTCAACTGTATTTTTCCTAATTTTTTCGTATTTCCTGTTATAATGTAAATATTTTTACGGAAAATACATAATTAATATCATTGTTAATATAGAAAGAGTCTTAGAATTTTATTATGATGTTGTTTTAATCGTTTTAATTAACCCGAACTGTAGTAAAATTCTCAGTATTCTACATCTCTTTTTAATCAGGGCTGTTAAACAGAGAAAGTGAATATGATTTTTCGTAACATTGAAAATAAAATGAGAAATAATTGATCGTATACATTAATCTGATTATATTAAAATTATAATAGCTACAATAAAAATAATTATATATTCACAGAATATCATTAATATAATGTAGAAAGCAAAACAAAAGGAAAAGCCCCTCGTGATTGATACTCTGCATTGCTTTCACGTACCAAAATTGCCTGCACTCAGGGGCTCACGCATGCGCATCTATCAATGTTTTTTTTTCTCCAATGTTTTCAATGCTAACGTCGTCTGTCACTGTAAACAAATGTCATAAATTGACATGTGATGGTTTTTTTGTCTGGTTTTTATTCGAAATTAAATCAAAAAAATTTGATGTAATAAAATACTTGTCATCACGAAATCAAAGACTTAAAACGTGAGTGCGAAATAATGTTTGTGAGTTGTAAGTTCATACTGTCAGAATGAAGTCTGCGAAACGTTGATTGTTTATATATATATATATATATATATATTTTTTTTTTATTTAAGAAAGTGCCAGAAATTTTTTTTGGCGCCCAATTTTTTTATTTTGATTTCGATTTCTATATTGCAAAGTTGGTTAAATTTATGATATAGTGAATTTTGTAGGTTAGGCTAGATACAGTTGTTTTTTTACCATTTTTAGTAAAATAATTCTTAGATTTTCAATTTAGTTCTACGATTTAAATCTTTTAATTTTCAAATTTTTGGAATTGGAAAATTTTTTGTCTGTTTGAATTTCTTTATCGAATTTGCATTATTAGTAAGCTTAATTTGCATATTCTGTATTTTTTTTATTTGAATTATTATACTTCGTAATTTCAAATTTATCGTAAAAAAAATTACTGTGAGAAAATTATAAAAAAATATAGTATAGTATAATATATAAATATATTATTATATAAATAAAAATCTGAACCAACAATTTATTTTTCAGGTTACACTATTGTTATTTAATTTAGAAAAATGGCAGGACAGCAACATCCTTTTCCTTCAGGTTTTCCAAATACGCAACAAACGACGATGAGAAATCAATTTGGTGGTGGTCAAATGGTTTCCGGTCTAATGGGTCCTCAACAGGGTGAAATATTCATATAATTGAATACAAACATCAATAAATATGTTATATCAATTAAACATGAAATAACTGTTAATTATTCTAGACCTCTCGATTCTATTTCAAAAAATATGTTATTTATTATGAAAAAATATTCAAGAATATATATTCAAATAGATAAAATTTTATTTAAAAATTATCAACAAATTACCCTAATTCTCTGGAATTATTCATAGTATTTTTTTAAACTTTAGTTGTATATTTTTAAACATTTTAATATTAAGTTCAATATTTAATATAATTATATATTATATAATATTCATTTTCATTAAAACACCATTTACACATGTTTGTAGGAATGGTGAGTCCACAGCAATTTGGACCAGGAGTGAATGCAGGTGTGAACCCAAACGCCATGAACATGCTCAACGCCCAGCAAGTGCTGGCGCAGCAGCAACAGCAACAACAACAGTCCGTTGCTTTGCAACAACAAATGCAGCACCTGCAGCAACAACAAATGCAATTGCAGCAGCAACAGCAAGCTCTCGCGCAGCAAAATAACCAAGTCAGCAATCAAGCGATGCCGTCACAGGCCCAACCTGCTCGTCAGCAACCTCCCCCTCCCCCGGCCCAGCAACAAAAGCAACCCAACAAGGAACTCAGCACGGCGAGTTTGTGCAAATACGGACAGGAAACGGTCCAGGAAATCGTCACCAGGATGCAGGAAGTTTTCAATTTGATGAAAATCATGCAATTACCCAATGGTAATTTTTGGGTGGAATATGAAAATTGCTGGTATTTCGTTTTAGAGTGTTTTTTTTTTTTTTTTTTTTTTTTTTTTTTTTTTTTTTTTTTTTTTTTTTTTTTTTTTTTTTTTTTTTTTTTTTTTTTTTTTTTTTTTTTGTTAGGATAGTAAATAAATGTATTTTTCCACTCGTTAAGGAATACACTTTTTCCAGGCACTGGGCAAGGAGCGAACCTCGCCAGCGAAAAAAAGAACAAACTCCAAGACCATCTGAAGATGCTCGATTTTCTGTTCAAACGACTCAGGCTCGTTTACGAAAAATGTAATGAAAATTGTCAACTCCAGGGCTTGGAATACACGCATATCGAAAGCCTGATTCCATTGAAAGACGAAGGCGAGGCTAAACCCGACGAAAAAAAGACCTCGGAGTCATATAGGCTAATGTGCGAAGAAAGTAAAGAAATTATGGAGGTAATTAATGGACTCCATTTTTTCAAATATTTTGAAATACTTAATACTGATACTAAATACTAATCGAAATACTAAAAATTGCGTTTTTTTATATTTTCAGCAAGTCAAGTTGAAAAACACTCACCTCAAAGAAATCATCGACCACTTGCGAAGAATCATTTCCGAAATCAACACGATGCTGTACATGCGTAGATCATAATTTTCGTCATTTTGCGACAATCCAAAGACTGATTCTCAGTGTGTAAATAGATTTATGTTTTTTTGGAGCTTGTGGCTTACGAATGTAAATTATTTCGAGTTGAGGGTTTTTTGCGTTGTGATTAATAAATTTTTTTCCTTGTAAATTTTTTGGGAGGTTTTTAGGTGAGTTGCGAAAGTGGTTTTTGGGTGCTTTCTGTTTCTGCGGGGAATTTGTAGGAAGCCCTCATGATTTATGAATTTAAGGGGAAATTGTTTTATCAGTGATAAGAGTTGTTTCGCTTTCTAAAAAATGAGAACGAAGTGTACCCGCATAAATTTTATTGTTAAGGCCCAGTTTGCGTTGGAACGAGACGGAGTGAAGATGATTTTGTTGGTTTGTTCTGTATGTTTGTTTTTGTGTGGTGAGTTTTTGGAATTGTTTTTAGTGGAAATGTTTAGTTTTTGGAGTTTTTGGATTTTTTAATGTTCACCATTAATTTGCGAATTTTAGAAAATTGAAATTTCTTCGAATTTGAATTGTATAGCTTTTATTTTTCAATTTTATATAACTTTTTGAATGTAGTGGTTTTTGTAATTAATTTTTTTATCTCCGAATGGACATTTTCAATTATTTGAATAATTTTACATCATTAGAATTTAGAGATGATGAAAAATGAAATTTTAGACTTCGAATTCTAATATTTTATAGTTTATAATATCATACCCAAATTTTTGAATAAGTATAAATTTAGTCATTCTGATGAAATTTTGTACATGTAATAATTTTTGCATTTCGAAATCGGAATTTTCAAATTTGTCGATTTTAATTTATATCTAATGTTCAATTTATACATGATAATTTATGTATAATAAATATTATATTTGTATATAATATTTTAATTTATATATAATATTTAATTTATATATTGTTAATTTATAATTTTTAATTTATATCTCATTTTTAATTTTTTAAATTAATATCTGTCGATCTTAATTTATATCTACATTTCAGAATTTCCAACTTTGGATTTAACCATGTTTAATTCGAATTTCGAAGTTGTTTATTTATGATGCAAAAAAAAAATCTTCAGTTTTAAAAAACTGAAATTTTTGAATTCACTTATTTTCCATACTGAATTTTGAAATTTTCGCATGCTAATATATTTTAATTTGTATATTATAAAAATACCAAATTTATTCATGTATTCATTTATTTAATAAATTTCATAAATTTTCCATAAATATATGTCATATATTATTTCGTTTTTTATTTACATATTTATTATTTATTATATTTATAATTTATTTATCATTTTTATTATTCTTTTTATTTTTTTATTTATTATTTTATAAATGTATGATACAAATAATTCATTGTTTTTCGGGCAATGATAATTTTTCAATAAATTATACATATTTTCCACTTCAGAAATCAATCCCACGATTTCAAGTTCGAGTTCACTCCGAAACCACGAAAAACACGATGAAAAATTTTCCGAACCTCAAATTTCGAACAGAAAAGGAAGATTTTTGGGAAGACTAGCATTTTTGGTGGATTTAGGAAATAAAGCAACTCCGAGTTCGTACATCAAGGAATCGAGTCAAAATTTCGTGTCGCGCTGGTCCCCGTATTTCGCCGCCGTTTATGAACCTTTTCCTCCGAATTTTCAATCTTTTTTGCCAACGGACATTTTCCAAATTTGGGGGACCAAAGAACCTCCCAAGGAACCTCCAAATATCACGGAAGACGATTTTCAAGTTTTTCGAGGCGTCGATTACGATAATTCGACGAGTGACGAAGTTCTTCGGAGGAAAAATAACGCGACGAGCGTTTTGGTGGATTTAGAGGGAGAAAATCAAACAGTGAGAAAATTTTTGAGAAATTCACAAAATTTGGGATTTTTTAGTCGTTTTGAAAATTGTTGAAGAATTTAGGGCGGGGGGGGGGGGATTTTTTGGCGAAATTTGACATTATTGGAAAGGGGGGGTTTTAGGGGTTAATTTATGAGCTTTTTTGAGGGTTTTGGGGGGTTTCAGTAATTCTGAACAATTTTTGGAGGGGTCAAACAAAATTGATC
>JAPYZK010006416.1:0-11848 GCA_030522785.1 Platygaster equestris
TGGGTTGATATCAGTATTTTTTGTAATTTTCAACAATAGAATTGTTTCCATCCTGTATTGCCCGACAACCTTTTTTACTTTTTAAAGTATTTTTGTGTGTCTTATATTGTTTAAGATCAACTTATTTAATTGAAGGTCTCTTAATTATGCGGGCACAAAGTTAATGGAATCTACAGGCGTTTTTTTTTCTTGAACATGAACAGGCGAGGTAATTAATGATTATCAAAGAAACATGAAAATTTTTAGGCTATTAATCCACGTGTTTCACATAGCCTTTTAAAAATCTATTTATTATAGAAAGGCGACGCGCCATTCAAATGATTGATGAATGTTACCTATGCTACAATCATTATGAATTGTATACTAATCATAATGTAATATATCGTTTGTTATACAAATCTATGATAAGTAATTTTGAATAAATTTATTTTTACTTGACATTTCTACTTTCTAGTTATTATTAATTATTTTAATTGGTATTTTATTAGTACGGCCCTATGCCATATTCTTGAATTACATTGAGATCTCGCTATAGAGCTCGTCTCGGGGGTCTTAAGTAAACATTACGCTTTATCGAGAGAGCGATAAGACGGGTAGAAACACCATCAGGTATAAACCTCGAGGGACCCAAACCCAAAAATGACAAAGCATTAATGACTTTCCAGGCTTCCGGAACTCGCTCCCTGCTGTGAAACTCGGAGCCTTATCGCTGCCGAAATCTTCACGGTAAATTAGAGCGCGCTTTAACGAATCACGCTCTAGCGAGATCCTACTGTATTTTGAGTCTTTTTTCTCTCGTTTCTGCCCTCGCCTTTCTTCCTTTGCCATTAATCTTTTTTTAAACTCAACAAAATGACAGTTTTTGTTTGGTAGGTAAAATATATAATATGTATAAATTTATCGAGGATATACAGGATTTCCCAGAGTCAACGGAACTCCCGGAAATTGCAAATGCCTTATTCAATTTTGAGTCGATTTTCCTTTTGCCATTTTTTTTATTTTTGCAAAAATGACGGAGTTATTAACGATTTTAATCGGCCAATCAGAGTGCGGCCTCGCCACTGGCCATAAAGGCTCACTCGAACTGGGAATCCCTCAGTGCTCCTAGTTCCGCCCTTCTATACGCGTTAATGCTCCTAGTTCCGCCCTTCTATACGCGTTAATGAAGAAAAGGAAACAACAATTCAGCGATTTCGAGTAGTTTTTTTTAAGGATTAATTCCTTCCGGAAAAACTAAAAATCGCGAGCTGCTGTTTTCTTTTCTTTATTTACGCGCATAGAAGGGCGGAACTAGGAGCACCGAGGGATTCCCAGTTTGAGTGAGCCTTGATGGCCAGTGGCAAGGCCGCGCTCTGATTGGCCGATTAACATCGTTAATAACTCCGATATTTTTGCGAAAATAAAAAAATAGCAAAAGGAAAATCGACTCGAAATTCGATCAGGAATTTGCAGTTTCCGGGAGTTCCGTTGACTCTGGATCACCCTGTATATTATGTTATAATGACAGGTATTGTTCCATATTAGTTCAATTTAGAAATTAATTTTTTTCATTTGCAATAACGATCATTCTCAAGGATCTTCGTTCAATAATTGGTCTTCTTACTGGGCATCATTGCCTGGAATTCTCGATTAAACCGAACTAATGACCTTTTGTCGGGAGAGTAGCTGAAAAAGTTTTTCAACTTCATATCCAAGGGGCTACAATGTCGAATACTACGCTACTGGCAAAGTCGCGTCGAGCGTTCCAAACACGTCACGATCGATAACATCTGACATTTAGCAGATCAGCTCAATCAGCTGTTCAGTTTTATTATCTATTTTGGTCGTTTGATAATAGTTCTTACGAACGAGATAGTTATTATTACTTAGCGCGTGTTAGCGCGCAGCAATACTTATTTCAGCTGCTTCCTTATCAAAGAGAAGTGCTCATTCGTTCCTTTTTCTTCCTTGATTGAGTTGGTTAAGCAGTGAGAGTTTCGTCGCTAAGCAGAACCGCAACGCAATAACAACATGACTACCGAAAACGTCTTTTTATTCGTGCCAAATATCATTGGTTTGTATTTTTTACTTTTTGTGTATAATATACACGATTTGATGTTTGATTGAAGTTTCTGTAACGTACGGATCAATTCGAATTCGATACGACATGTAGTCCTATGGATGCCTGTAACTGTTACTTGTTGATGTTAAATTGAATTTCTCTTGAATAATCCTTGGGAAACTTTGAGGGAAAAAAAGATTCCATCACTGATAAGTTGTAAAGAAGGCTGCATTGAAAAAACTTGAGAGCATTTGCAGGTTTTCTCTTCAACTTATTGATTTTCCAATGACATCGAGTTGTGACGGTGTAGTTGCTATTTTTCATTTGAAAGCAATAATAGTTTTTTGGGTTTCATACAAGAATTTATGTAGTGAAATAACTTTAAAATTAGTCCCAATATAACAAATCTGAGAAATTGTGATTATTTATAAATGATTAAATATTCAGCAAAACTGATCAGTTCAATTGTGTAAATTGACAACTTGTGTAGTTTGGATTGAAAATGTGAAAATCTCTAGTGATGAAATTACACAGGTTTCGGGAGGGTGGTACTGGCAATAGTATCCTTCTACTTTATGCAAACAAACTACCTGATAGCGGTGTGGAGCTATGTAGTAAGTGCTCTGCTGGACGCATTTGATGGACACGCAGCCCGCTACTTCAACCAGAGCACCAAGTTTGGGGCGATGCTGGACCAGCTGACGGACCGTGCAGGCACCATGTGCCTCCTCGTCGCTCTCAGCCATTTTTACCCCGACTACATGTTTTGGTTCCAGCTAAGCATGGCTATCGACGTCACTTGCCACTGGATCTTCTTGCACGTGTAAAATACATTTTTCATTCATTATCTTTTTGCAAAACACGCACTGAACAAACGCTTCGAGCCCCTGAAATAGCGCATTGAGGATGTCCATGTGCGACCGGCGATTTGGTATTGTACCTATGGTCGTTCCTCAAGTCCTACAATTGTCCCTCAAGTCCTACTTTTGTTCCTCAAGTCCACTGGAAACAGGGACAATATGGTCCATATTGTTTTGACATTTATAGGTGCACCATGTCGCAAATGTCCCCCCACAATACTCTGTTTCAGAGGCTGAAAACCTCTATTCAGTGCGTGTTTTGCAAAAAATGTTGTTTGCGCCACGGACCTGAGGCGTGCTTTTCGGCCCTCGACGATGTATGAAGCCTCTCGACACTTGGTTGCGCCTCGTGTCTCGATTTGGCTTCATACATCGGTCTCGGGCCCAAAAGCCACGCCTCAAGTCCTTGATACAAAAATATCTATTAAACAAAAAAAACACTCTATTTGCAAAGTATGTTTGTGTATACAGCATAAATAACATCGATTGTGATTGTAAGCATCGTTGGAACTTGAAATATGCTAAATTTAGAAATAAATAGTTTGGCTATCAGTCGCAACTGTCTGATTGGCTGGATCCAAAGCTTGACCCAAAATGGCAGCTCCAATAGGAAGTAGTGATTTTACATAAGTGTATGTGTGTGTGCCGCTGCCATTTTGGGTCAATTGAATTGATCGAGCGACACATGCACTGGTACACACTAACACATTGCAGATGGCCAGACTCGCTATTTATAGGAACTTGAGCTAAATTGTACCTCTATTATTATATCATCATAAATATACTATGTATTATTGAATTACAGGAGTTTACTGCAAGGAAAAACGAGTCACAAATTCATAGACCTGTCAGGCAACCCGGTGATGAAACTCTACTACACTAACCGACCTGTTCTCTTCTTCATGTGCGCCGGGAATGAAGCGTTCTATGCAGCTTTGTATCTTCTGCATTTCACGGAAGGGCCCCTTGGTAAGTGAGACATAGTTGTAAAAAACTATACATATATATGACTCATAACTATCGATGGTTTTTTTGCTATAGTGGCAGGCATCAGTTTGATAAGGCTCATAATGTGGGTATCAGCGCCGATTGCTATTGCCAAAACCCTCATTTCCGTTCTCCATGGCTACATAGCCTGCATCAATTTGAGCATCATTGATGTCAAAGAACGCGAGGCTCTGAAAAAAGCCAAATAAGCTAATAAACATTGGGTCAGTGTATGAAAAAACCTGAAATCAACTAGTCCAACAAAATGTGATCCAATGGCATCTCTTCTATGTAATTCCTCCTATTTTACTAATGTACTTGTGTACACTTGTAAATTGGTTTAAAAACTAGCATTTTCTGCGTGAATAACAGTTGACCTTGGAAATTCACAATCCAGATGGTTCACAGCTTGTCTTGTGAGTTCCTGGGGTTTCAACTATAATGGATATAATATACGTACGGTACTTTTATGGTACGTACTGAAGTCATCTGGCTCATGAATGCTCTGACAAAACAGTTCCTTTTTTTCAAGTTTTTTTTTTATAAATTCTGTTTCGAAATAGAATGTTAATCTAGGGATAAATAAAAATGGCAACAGAAATGTTACCAGGTTTTTAGGGTATGTCTCTGTTCTTGAATCGTCCATTGGGATATTGATTCAGGGCCGTCTATAAATCAAGTCATGGCAGAAGAGGAAGTACGTTAAGGTGCTCCGTGTAGAGAAATTAAAAGAATGATGACATAGTGGAGTTAAGAACAACTAGAATAAAGTTATATGTTATCCATGGATGACCCCAACTGCCTGTTACAATTTTCCAGATTGTTTCACAGTCTTTCTTCCTCACAAGCCAAATAGTATATTTTGTGTAACTGTTTATTGAACATTAGTGGAATGTTGTATGTGGTAGGAAATACTGACGAAAATAAACAATCGTTATATTTTAAGTAAATAACACAAGTTGCTTATTTCATTCCTCATAATATTTTTCATTTCTACCGCAAATGATTAATTGCATTGTAATTAGAAATTGGTAGTTTCTTCCAGCTTACCCTTGTTGAAAAAGGTTTACGAATGAATAAAACGCAAAGTTATGAATAAATACCTTTTATTTTTACAACCCTAGAGATTTTTCTACATTTTTACAATTAAAAAAAAAATAAAGGTACCGAATTTTATCTTTCGATAAAACAAGAATCAAGTCTAGTGGAAACATAACTTTGTCAACTTTGTATTAAAAATTCAATCGAGTATACGTGTATTTTTATCAGAATCACTCGTGTAGAAGAAATGCTTTTAAAGAAACTCAAAAGACGCCGCTACATTACTTTAGCCGCACTAGATCAAGGGAAAAATTTCCGCGTGATCTACTTTTCACGTTATTCATTATAAAAACATGATACGGTCATATCTCGTAGGTGTTTGACTGCTAACAAACCGTTGACGCTGGAATGATACAACTGGATTCAATCACTGTACAAATTATTCAAGTTCAAGCGGTATAGGAGAGTAAAAAACGTCCCCCTCTATCAACCAGCTACCAATTCACGCAACTGCCGAAAACAATCGTCAAAGAATTAACAAAAAACGTTGATTGAAAGAGAGGAAGAGAGAAGGAGGAAACAGTCGCTCCAAGTATCCATTGTCATGATTTTGTAAAAAACATTTTTATTTAGACATAGCCTTCCAATATACACATTTCTCATGGGATAATACTACGACGACGTGCGTTAAATAAACATGTCCCAACATTTCAAAAAAGTCACTGTTAACAACTATTCACGAATAGCGCGCGAGATGACTTGGAAAATCCAGCGATCCAGTAAGAGCGCCAGCCTTCAACACGTATCCCTCGTATGTAGTTGTGTGTGTGTATGTATGCATGGTCGATCTCATCATAACTCTGCGTAACTCTTGAAAGTTGTCACGATGGTGAAAGAGATTGCTTTATTTTACCGCTGTGACTTTTAAAATTACTCACAGTATATGCCTGGTCGACTGTACACTGGCTAGCATGGAAAATCCCTAAATCAAAGAAAGTTCTGATGCGTTCTGATGCTAGTCAGTGTATATGTGTGAAGTGTAGTTGTGTTTTGCTTATCTCTATTGTGTACACAGTACACATAAGTTTTCAGTCGGGGTACCGCGCACTTTTGTGAGTTCATCTTCGACCTTCTCCACATCATCGACCCCACAGTCGATGATTGGTATCTTCACACACACGTTACAACTAGGAACTTGACGAGGCTGTCACAGCGGAGAATGGAAAACCAACTCTGACCGTCTCGCGCAAGTCTTTGGCAAAGAAACTATAAATCACGTTCTTTCTCTCTTCTTGCCTTTCTCAAAATCGACGTCAAGTGAATCAACGTTTAAAATAACTAGAGTGGAAATAAAGAAAAGAAAAAAATATATAAATACAACAAAATAGGCGCAACAAATTTGATTCAAGGAAAACGGGGCTCGTAAACTACTTCGAATAAATCAACGGACGACTTGGGTGAAAGTCGCGTGAAGCGGCATCAGACTTAGCGCCACCTCGCACAGTTTTCAATCAAGTATTGTTTCTATTTTTCCTCCATCACACGTACAAGCTCGAGAGGAAAAACTAGAGTTGGGTCGCAGGACAGCCTCTCGGGTCGATAAGCACATTATCGTTATCATCAGCCAGCCTTACGTTGTTTACCTATAAACAAGTTCGCCTCGGAGAAGAGCTGTGCTCGCGAGCTCACTCGGGTGGTCGTACTCACGACGCTCGAAGCACAGCAGCCCCGCTTTTTCCCGATCAAAAGGCGGAGTGGTAATAATCATAGGTTGGCCAGTAAGGCTGTAGCCAATCCTAGCTGGAACGCTGTCTTTTCTTGTGTGACTCTGACGTCGGCGATTGGTGCTCCGACGTTGGTAACGAAGTATTAGGATTCGACAGTATATACTTCAATTGTGGCATAAATTTCATGATACTCTGCACCTGGATCAGGGGAAGCTCTTCGTTCGGTGACGCGCACTTGCCCGATTTGTACAACATTTCCATCTGCAATCTGCGGAAAGTACACAATCTTTTAGATCAAAATTTTTAACAACAGTAGTTTGTGTATCAAGGTAGCAAAATAGGCTTTTGTCGTACAGGCAGAATTTTCAGTAAGAGGCTTGTACGGGCGTGATTTTCGGAACGAGGTGGAGCCGAGTGGCGAAAAAGTATCTTACTTTTGCTGCAGGTGCATACTACTTTTTTGCAAAACACGCGTAAATACGCGCGCGCGCGGGTAGATGACTCGTACACATAGGCACGCCTGCTCAGAGCTGTCGAAACACTTTTCCTGCCTAGTCAGCAAAACACGTACTTTGCTGACTAGGCAGGAAAAGTAGTACGAAAAAGTAACCAGAGGCTACTTTGCGGACGGTCTCTGAGTATGAAATGTTGCGTTTTGCAAAAAAACATATTTGCTTACGACAGTTGTTCCAGTATTTAGCTGGCTTCATTCGACTTCATTTTTTTCCAATTTTCAAATTTTGTTTCGAAATCATTGTAACTTTCGTTGAAAACTGAAAATTTGTCATTTTGGCAAGTACCCAAAACATACCGATTTCCTTGGAACAAGTCGATATTCAGAACATCGGCAAGCGCGAGCCGACATTTGTTGATACTGCAGCTGGGAAAGTATTCGGATACGAAGTCAGGGAGTGTCATCAACAATTCCGAGTAAACGAAAGGTTTGAAGTTAATGCAAAAAACGAATTTTTCCTCCACTAACGCTTTCTGAATCTGGAACGGCGGCACAAGACAATTCGGCGTTGGATTTATGTCTTCTATTGTATGCAGAGGTTTCCTCCCTCTCGCGTCCCTGCACATGAGAAAAAATCAGTTGTTCATTTGACATAGTCGATTTTAATCATTGGTTGAAATAACGATACTTACAGAATATACAACAATGACACGCAGTTCGTATACATTTTTTATCCTTATCCTTGGTATTGAACTTTTGGACTTGACAGTTTGAAATTCTGAATTTCGAAGTTAGTGTTTCCGAATGTACACTTTCAAGTTTACAAACACAATATATCCACCTTTGATTTTTTTTCATACTAAACGTAACAACTTTCGATGCCAAATCTTTTAATTAAAAAATGGACTGACAAGTTTTCGAACTGTTTATGTTTAACATTTTCAAAGTCCGAAACTTACTGGCGTTAAAGTCCGTTATTTTAGATTTCAAATGTTTAAAGTTTGCATTTTTTTCTTAATTGGGCATACGACGTTTTTGTGTAAAAATTGTCGTCTTCGAGTTATTAAGTTGACTTTTTTTAACTCGACTATGTTCGAATCGGTATTTTCAAGTTTTTTACATTGGAAATTTGAGAATTCTCTTCTTCAACCGAACATTTTACTTTCTAGTTTAGATATACGAACAATTTTTTTCAGAATAGATTACGTGATTGTTGAATATTCTGAAACCATTATTTCAACAATTTTTTCATTAAAATAAGATAAAAATTGGGTATTCACAGGTTTTGGAATGGGTAAAAATTTGATTTCGATTTAGACTAAACTAGATATGAATACGGTTTCAGTCGATCATAAATTGGTTGAAAAAATTGGGTATTCACAGGTTTTGGAATGGGTAAAAATTTGGTTTCGATTTAGACTAAACTAGGTATGAATACGGTTTCAGTCGATCATAAATTGGTTGAACTATTTTCGTGATCGTCTATAGGCTATGCAAGCCAACATTTTCCATTTTCGCGTCGAAAAAAAAAAAATTTGTTCTCAATCGAGTTTGAAACTAGTTTAAAATTTCACTACGATAATAAAGTTGCCAATCTTACATTCCCTATCAAGAACTGAATTTCCATTTTTCAAGTTCATTTCCAATAATATATTCCTTCCATTCAATAAACAGTGCTCCATAAAGTTTCAACTAAAAATCACTTGTTTCATAATCCATCATATTTTGTAGATTCCGTAAAAAAAAAAAAACAATAATAGCATAACATAATGCTCCAAAAAGCAACTTTCCATTCGATTTTTTGGATTATATAATCTCGGCTACGAATTTACTCTGAATGCGACCAAATGACACGAGATGACCATATACACGTCATTCCCTTGATATGAAACTATTTCGACAATGCTTTCTAGCCATTAATGAACGTTCGTATTGTCCAATGAATTCGTACTTTCGCTTATTCGGTTTTCTTTCATCAACATTCTGGATAAAGCGTTCAATCTCACCAAGTTCTATAATATAGAAAACTTGTTACGAGTCAAACATACCGAGCATTGTTGCTGTTGTTTCTCGTGTTGCTATTGCTATTGCTATTGTTGTTGACAGAGACCAGGGGCGGGGGGTATTTGCTCTGGTTATGAATGTCGGGCGGGGTGGGCCTCTGCTGCTGGGGATGGGGCAGCAGCGTAGCCCCTGCTGAGGCCGCTTGCTGCTGGGGCATCAGAGCTTGCACCTGTTCAGCACTGAGGTTCAGCATCTGGGGGTATGTGTTCGCGTTCCCCACGTTTGTCAAGCTTTGCGTTGTGTACGTACCCGAGGAAGCCCTGCAATACCAAAACAACCCAAGTTTCTTCTCATGTTCGCCATTTCCTCCCACACGTATCTCTTTATTTATTCGACAATTATGTCCAGTATTTTCCAATATTTTCAACGTTTTTTACATCAGCTTCGACAGTTTTACGGGGAGTCGCAAAGAAAGTTTCGTCGAAAGGGCCTCCCGAATTCCAAGAGACGGCGCTGTCTGAATCTACCAATTTCGAGCCCCCCGCCATTTTTTCTGACCCACCCGTGACGTTCAAGTTATCAAATGACTGATTTACTATCATTAGAAGGCCTAAAATGCAGAACGTTTCAGATCTGACGAAAAAAAAATGTTGGGGAATTCTAGAACTCCGGAAAAATCGAGCAAAAATTAGACTTGGAATGTCAAACTACGTTACAGTTAGTTGATTGTTTTGAATAACTGTAATCGTAACATACGTTACTTTTTTTCATCTGTTCGAATTTTTCGGCTTGCCAATGTTATATATATTTTGAAAATATTTTCAAAACATTCTCTGTTATTGAAGAAAACCACTGAATTTCCGTAATACACATTTTTTTTTCTAATGTAAGTTTACTCGTATTTTTTTATATCAATTTCTCCAAACAGCGAAGTAACTATAACGGTAATGCGGTACTTTTTCCAAAAGTGACTGCAACTCAGTTACTTTTTTATAAAGGCAACTGTAACACAGTTACTTTTTTGTAAAGACAACTGTAACATAGTTACATTTTTCTTGAAGTAATTTTAACGTACTATTTTCTTAAAGTAACTGTAACTTGGTTACTTTTTTTAAAATAACCGTAACTTTGTTACATTTTGAGGAAAGTAACAATAAGTTACTTACAACTGAGTAACTGTCCAAAGTCTAAACTTTTAAAAACTCAAGAACAGTAGACAATCTGTTCAAACTGACAGGTCATGCCTAAACTGTGTCGTTTGTGTGTGATAGAGCTAGCGTAAATTGCGTGCTGACTCACCAGTCATCCTTCCCATAGATCGGACAACTATGCAAACACAAACGAATAAATTGCTCGCTGCTCTTGGAAAGTACCTACTTCGCGAGGTGAAAAACAAAGGGAAGGGGCGGAGGATAAATAATCAACTAAAATAAACCAATGGGGCCCCGTGGTGTTGGGTCACTCGAGATCGCCGTTTGATCGTAAAAGTCAAGCGGCAGTGACTCATTCCAGTTCTTGGATGGGTGACCGCTTAGCGATCCGACGACTTTGCCGCGGGGTTTTTCATGGTTTGCCCCCGCGGATTGATGGTGGGAAATATCCCAAGTCGACGTAAATACCAAAGTCGGTGAATGGGGAGGCTATGATCGGCCAGTAACGACATAACAGTGTCAGAAAGATTAGAAATTTGAGAAAAGAATGGAGAAGTGAAAAATTAGGTGGGATGGCCTCGTAGCCCAAAGTAGGCTGAGTGACGAGAACCAATTAAAAAAAAAAAACCAAGTGCACACATACGCGGTTCAAAGCTTTCTCGAATTCCAAGTAAAAAGGTATCAAGTATGCAGGAAAAACGGATGAGAACCCCATATGGGATATTTTATTAATGTTTAATCTTTATTTTTGCTGCAAGTGATACAGTTTACGTGAAACTCATGGAAATAAAATGAAACACATAGAGCTGAGGTGGAAAAAAGAACAAAGTGCTTACCCAAGGTGAGATTGATTAGAATGAGAGGTCGCCCTGACAAGAGGAGGGGGCTGAACGTGGACATTGTTTTGCATTGTCGAAGTTGGGTAGACAGGGTAGGCCGTGGGACCACCCGCGGGGGTGCTACTTCTTCCTCTTGTCGCCTGCACAGTATACGGCTTGGAAGATACCTGCAAAAATGAGCTTGTTAATTGAGCTTTGCACAAACTTAGTCGCTATGTTAAACTGACTACATTGACATGAAGTAAACGGTAAAACTGAAGAAAAAAGAAAAAAATACAATCATTTAACAATTCGAGAACTGGCAAATCTTTGAATTCGAATTCAAAGTTTTAATAAGGCTTATGGCATACATTACTCTGTGGAATAACAAGTTTGTAACATTTTACATAATTTTATCTTGAATTTGAAAAAAAAAGTTCAAGATCTGACTGCCCTAATTTACATCCAAACTTCAAAAACTTGATCGATGATACCAACTTGATCGAACCTCAATCACAAATACTGGCAATACTAAAAAAAAATCGACTTATTATGATAGTATATTATGGACATTCCTCGAGCGTGGAGATTGCCTCACTAGCGTAGCGAGTGAGGCAACATGCGAGTGGAATCTCTTTCGACCAATAGTCGCACACAATATTTCATTCAACAACCGCGAGAAATTTGTGATTTCACGGCCCTGCTGAGAAGGGGAGAAATAATGGGTTACCTGATTAATTGACGCAACAATCGCCCTTAGGGCTT
>JAPYZK010006422.1:0-22772 GCA_030522785.1 Platygaster equestris
CCGAGATCCCGGTGTGCGATGATGTCCGTCCGGAAGCCCTGCGCGATTGTGCATGGTCTGCCGAACGTCACCACCGTTGCACACCGGCGCCTCATGTTGCCGTCGCCGCACGATTGTCCCCGGCCGACATCCAAGGAACCTTTTTTGTCTCTGCTGCGAGCCTCGTCCACCGGAGCGCCTGTCCCCCCGAGCCTCCGTCCGGAGTAAGCGAAGCACCTTACACTGATGTGTGCTTTTGATCCTTATATACAACCCTAGAAGCAGTCACTCCGCTTGCGAGAGAGTTCCACTCGAATCGATCGCGAGACTCGAACGGTCATTTCAGCTCAATTACGGAAAATTCTCATGTACGTTACACATGGATGTTACAGCATTTTTTCCTAAAATATGTTGACCGCATTCAGTGTCAAATTTGTTACCTTATTGATTTCAAAAACATATTTCTACA
The DNA here is from genome assembly GCA_030522785.1 of Platygaster equestris. NCBI lineage: Eukaryota > Metazoa > Arthropoda > Insecta > Hymenoptera > Platygastridae > Platygaster > Platygaster equestris. The sequence goes on from JAPYZK010006422.1 coordinate 449, forward strand.
ATTCAAGTTGAACAATTTTTGTTAATCAAGCCTGCTAGTGGCAAATTTTTGAACTTATGCCAGCGCGGCGATAACTTCGACATCTGTAAAGTTTAAAAATTTTAATCAACTTTATTGAAATGAGTATTTTTTGTCAAAAACGAGTGTGATAATAGACTTCTTTAATTAAGAGTGACTGAATCGTATTTTTCTATCTTTCGAAATCGGACACAAGATACAGATTTTAATATTTTTGATGCGTCTAGATCGGCAATACTTGACAAAACGAACTGAAAGTTGGGATTCCTTCTTTGGTCTGTAAATTAATAACTTGAAGTTTTCGCAAAAATTTTTTCAGCACTTTTCTAAAAGGCAATTTCGTCTACATGCGGTATTTTTGGGGCTTCAGGAAATTTCCTGCGATTTCAATTCAGTTCCTTGAGAACGAATATCGATACTTCACAACTGAGGATACTTGGATTTGTGTACAATTTTTCTGAACACTACCTACATTTATTTCGGAGCCCTATCAACTTGGAAAACCTCTGTTTTCTTCTTGGTCCGTTTGATTGTACTTATAAAGTCCTCTGAAACATCAGATTTTGCGGAAAATACTCGTTGCTTTATATGGCCATTATCACCATATGGTTATTATTATCAACTTACAAATAAAATTAATATAGCACACTCAACAGTACGCTAGATGGCGTGTCCACACCAGTATCAACCAGTGTTCACAAAAATTTACCCAATAAATTCACGTTATTGGTTTTGATCTAATTAAATGATACTCGTACACACAACTCGTATTATTTATGAATTTTGATGTATCAGATGATTTTACGAGTAGAATCGAAAAAACCCAATTGGTTTTTTTTTTTTTTTTTTTTTTTTTTTTTTTTTTTTTTTTTTTTTACTTAAGTTCAAACTATTCGAGAATTTTTTGAAAGATTTCAATTTAATTTTAAGAAACTTTTCGAAGATTCCAGAAATAACGCATTTGGACAAAGTTGCCTTCTGAAAAAATGTGTATGCAAATTTTGGGATTTAGGAAAAATACGACTTTGACCCTTTCAATCAGAGAAGTCCATTTCCGCAATTTTTTTTGGCAATGAAGTCATTATTTGAATAGAGTTGATTCGAATGTTTAAACTTTAAAAACGTCGGAGATATTGCCGCGCTGGCATGAGTTCCCCAATTTGCCACTAGCTGGCTTGTTTAACAAAAATTGTTTAACATGAATGATAGAAATATATTTTTGAAATCGATAATGTGACAATTTTGACACTGAATGCGGTCAAAATATTTTAGGGAAAAATGCTGTAACTTCCATATGTAATGCACATGGGAATTTTCCGCAATAGAGCCGAAATGAACGTTCGAGTCTCGCGATCGATTCGAGTGGAACTCTCTCGCAAGCGGAGTGACTGCTTCTAGTGTTGTATATAAGGATCAAAAGCACACATCAGTGCAAGGTGCTTCGCTTACTTCGCACGGAGGCTCGGGGGGACAGGCGCTCCGGTGGACGAGGCTCGCAGCAGAGACAAACGGTTCCTAGGATGTCGGCCGGGGACAATCGTGCGGCGACGACAACATGAGGCGCCGGTGTGCAACGGTGGTGACGTTCGGCAGACCATGCACAATCGCGCAGGACGTTCGGCAGACCATGCACAATCGCGCAGGGCTTCCGGACGGACATCATCGCACACCGGAATCTCGGGGACCTTGCAGTTGCGCGCTGCTTGCGGCTTCGGGATGACTCCAATGCAAAGCTGGAGTTCGGCGTACATCGCGGCGTCAATACACGACGGCGGACTCCAAGGAACCCACAGGGGGTTTTCTCCACCCATGACGCCTGACCAGCCCGCGCCTCCACTCCGAAGTTGTACGATGTGTACAACGAAGTCACCTTTTTGTTTTTCTTTTTTTTTTTCCTTCTATAATCTAACGAAACGTGATTCCGACACATTTTTTCATTTTCGGATTTTCAGCATTATTTTATAAAATTGTGGAAGGGTAATTTATTTGAATTTTGTGTTTAAGTTCGAGTTACAGAAAAAGAATTTCCATTCTGCTAGTCAACATTTTAGGATTCAGCGTTTTTAAAATTTTCAGTGAATCTGATTTTTTTTTATTTTTCGAAATATTCGCATGGTTTTGATGTATTTTCAAGGATTTTTGAGAATTTGGAGAATTAAGGAGTTCATCGGCTAAAATTTGGGACTAATTTTTCCGAATTTTTGTTGGTGTGTTTTGTTTATTTTTGTGAAAGTTTTAAATGTTTTATAGATTTTGAGAATTCTATGGACATTTTTGACAGTATTTTCGAAATCTCGTCAATTCCCGTTGATTTTTAGTAGATCATTATGTATACAATTTCAAAAACGATGAACCTCAATAAACTCGAACAAATTCGTGGAAATCGACAAAAATCATCAGTAGCAATTTCAAAACTCGTTCTCTGCAAGAATCCAAGTGCATTCCGAAACTTTCCAACTAATTATTCAAAATTCCAAACTAGAACATTGAACATCGAAAATTCCTCAAACTTTAAAATCATGAATGAGAAATCACAAATCGAACTCTTTAAGCAAACTTTTTCTTCATTTCTTAATAAAAATCGAAAAATACCTTATAGTCGAGTTTTTATGGTCAAAAATCTTAAAATTGAAGTACTTATATAATAAATCAAGCTTGTCGATGCTCCGGAAAAATTGGCATTTTTTCGGGAAAAAAGAAGCTCCCCGAAAAAATCATGAACCTTCTTGAAAGTAACTTTTTAATGAAATGATAATTTTTTTCGTTTTGTGCAGATCATATTTCTCTGGGAAACAATTGCTGCCCGCGGTGATGAGGTTCATAACGGACCCCGCTCACACGCCGAATTCACGGGTGAAGGTCGCGGCCGCCCTTTTCGTGTCGCAGATCGCCGAGGATTCCGAGCCCTCCGCGTTGAACAGCATCGCCGTGGAGTCACTTCCGAGACTCATCGAGTGGATGGGCGACTTGAAAAGTCAGGACGTGCGGCGACAGGCCACACATGCCGTCATGGCTTTGTATAACTTGAACCCGTCGCAAGTCACGTTGTGCGTCTCCGATTTGCCAAAGTCTTATCAGGTATAATTTTGAATCGAAGTATTTTATTTTGTACTTTTGGGGGGAGGGATGGAGGGAGGGGACGTCCATAAATTATGTAACGCAATTTTTAGCCTTTTGAAGCCCCCTGCAAAGTGAGACGTAATACTGTTTGATGATGTAAAATTTAAATATTTGATTTTTTTTTGTATTTTCCTAATGTTATGAAAAATTACGCGAAATAGACAAAGGTTATTGGTATTCAGAAATCAATTTTTTTGGTTTTTGTAATACTTGAAAATTTGACATTTTTTTTCGAGAAAATCAAAACATTGTTTGAAATTGGATAATGTTGAAATATTTTATGGATTTGGAACATTTTCGCAATTTTAAAAATATTGCAAAAATTGCTTACGAAAAAAATGGGTAAAAAATGAACTTGGTCAATTTTTTTTCAACGGAAGTATTTTATTTAAAGTTTAAGTTTTTATCGAATATCCTTTGATTGGGATTGGATCCGAGGATACTTTGATTAGGGTTGCAAGTTTTAAAATCTAAATTACGAAATATTTGAATTTTAAAAAATTCTCGAAAATTTCAAATTCGACGAAAATTTCGACAAATGTCTGAATTCAACGAAAATTCGAGATTTTCTAAAAGCCCTTAAAAGGTGTAAAGTTGAACACATTTTTAAAAATTTTTCTTTTTTCAAAATTTTACAAAATTCATTATTGAAATTGTGAATAATTTCTGGATATCCTCAAAAGTTTTCCTCAATTCGAAAATTTCCGAATTCTTTTAAAATTGTCTGTACGAAAATACTCCGAAAAATGACCGAATCCTGGTATGAATTTTGAAAATTCTACGTAAATTTGATTACAGTTCCGAATTCTCGCAAATATGTTGAAAGTTTAAAAATTTTAGAAAGTCTTAAAAATACCCGAAATTCCTATCGAGTTTTGAGTCTAAAAAGTAATTTTATTCGGAATTGTAAAACGATTTTTATAAACTCCCACACTGTTTTTTTATTTACAAATTTTTCGAAAAATCGAGACTCTTATCGAAAAATAAAAAATTTCCTTCGATATTTCAAAAATGCACTGAAATTTCCCTTTTTCCATAGACATTATTTCAAGAACTTGATGTTTCACAGGAAAAAGTTTGGCCTTTAGTAACAAATAGTGTCAGAAAATCCTCGACTCCGAGTCTTCTCAGCACTCCCGGAACGCCGCCACCCAGGGTACAACAATCCCCAACTCGAACTAGAACCAAAACCGAAATCAAACTCGAAAACGACGCCGCCGAAGATGATTTAAATCCAGAAGAAGTTCACAAGTACGGTGGAAATACATTTTTTCGTGAATTAATTGTTTAACTAATGTTTGCTAGTACACTCATCAATTTTAATTGATTGACGAAGTTGAATTTTATACTTCATGTTCATTAAAAAATGACTAATTGGCACTTAAATAATTATAAAGTAATGATACATGCTGTAATTTTATTTAATGTTCATCAAGTGACTCAATTTACACATTGTCGACAAAAACTGACAAATTGACAAAAAATTTTTTCAATAACATGTGAAATTTTTTCTTTTTGTTGTTAAATTTAACTTTTTTACAAATATCTATTACGTTTATATAAATTAGAAATATTTTATTTTGTTACAAATATTTATTGTAACTATATTAATTGATGAAATTATTATAAATATTTGGATGGTGAATTTTTCAAATTTTCGTTAGTTTAGGTTTTGTAGAAAGTTATTTAAAAATTGATGGTTGTAGTTTTTAATGTCTTTAGTTATGGAGATTATTTACTAATTGTTGATTTTTCTATAGGTCGTTACGTCGGACGACTGCAGAGATACAAAACTACGAATTTGAAAGATTAGAAAGAGCGACGACAAGCAAAGATAGCGGTATCAGTAATATGGCTGACGTGGAAGAGCGAATGGAAGGGATCGCGTTGACGAATTCGGTAAATTTACTATTTTATGCAAGCACGTAGCCAGGGAGGGGTCTTAAGGAGCTGAAGCCCCCTCCGAAATTCTGGGAAGTTTACAAAATCTAGCACATTGCAGAAAAGTATATTTTGAAAAAAATTTTTAAACAATACTGATTTTCACGAGTGTCGATGTTTTCGAGAAACTAGATAGTTTTGAACATTTTCAGCATTTCAAGATTTTCAACATTTTTGAGGATTTTCAGAGTTTGAAGGATTTCGAGGATTTTGCAAGTTTTTCAACAATTTTGAAAATTTCTAAGTGTTACAGAAGTTTCAAAAATTCTGGAAATTCACAATATTTTCATAATTCTTGAAATGACGAGAATTTTACGAATTCTGACATTTCGAGGAACTTAATGATTTGGGATATTTTTAACATTTAAATATTTTTAACAATTTTAAGAATTTTTAAAGTTTGAAGTATTTTCAGGATTTTGGATGTTACTGGAATTTTGAAAAGTTCGAGAATTTCGAAATTTTCGTAAATTCCAGAGATTATTAAATGTTCCAAAAATTCTGTAAATGTACAATATTTTCATAATTCTTGAACTTACGAACATTTTGACAAACTTGATAATTCGTAACATTTCAAGATTTTCAACAATTTAGAGAATTTCGAAAGTTTTCAGTATTTTGACGATATTCAGAATTTAAAGAATTTTAGAAATTTCAGAGATTCAATAAAGTTTCCAAAATATTGAGAATTAAGGCAGCTTTCGGAATTCTTGAAATTTTCAAAATTTTATGAATTTATAAAATTTTGAAAAACCTTTTTTTAGTTGGAACATATTTAATATATTCCAGGATTCTCGATTATTTTGATGAATTTCAAAGTTTAGAGGATTTTGAAAATTTCCAAAATTTGAAACACATGAAAATTCTGAGAATGAAGGAAATTTTTTTAATTCTTTAATAAAACTTTACTTTTTAAATTTGTTGAATTAATTTCAAGTGAAAATCACCTTAACCCCCCCACCCCCCCCCCCCCCCCCCCCCCCCCCCCCCCCCCACCCCCCCCCCCCGCCCCCCCGCTCCTCCCTCTTTCTTTGCCTTTCTACAAATTTTTTTTTTTTTTTTTTATTTTTATCGGAAATTTGTAATTCTAGAATTGTTATTACATCCTCATATTTTTTAACAAATTTTGAAAATTGAAACATGAGATATTCGAAATTTTGAATTCCAATACCTAAATTTCGCAATTTTTACGATGTCCAATTTTTTGATTTTAGATTTTTTGATTAATAAGTTTCAAAATCGTAAACATTTCGAATCTATTGAATTCTTGCTTTCAAGATTTTGAAAACCTATCGTTTGTAATTTATAGATTTCGAATTGTTCGATTTAAAAATGTTTGCATTTCCTAATCTAAATACCAAAGTTTCGAAGTTTAATTTTGGAAATAACTGGTGTAAAATTTTTAAAATGAATATTTTGACCAAAACTTACAGGTTTCCAAATAATTTTCAAAATCCGTCTTATCAGGATTTTCAATTTCATATTTTATACACTACAAAAATTTTCGTAATATTTGTTGCAAATCTTCTGTTTTTTTATTATTTGAATTGGAAATTTCGAACTTGACAATTTTGGACAAATTTGACAATTTTTGAATTTATTGAATTTCGTATTAAACTCAAAATCATGAAATTTTCAGGATTTCCCGATTCAAACACTGAATTTTCCAGACTGTTTAGTTTTCTCTAATTTTTTTATAATCATTATAATGATGAATTATGTGTATAAATTATCATCGTCTTTTTTTTTTTTTTTTGAAGGGTCGTTCGTCGTCAGTATCATCGCCGACCCAGCGCACCAAAAACGCGGAAAGTGTCACTGTTAATGGTTCGAATGACGCATCGATGGATCCAATTCTACCTCAAGAAAACAATGGCTACCAAGCGAATGGTAAAATATATAACCCTGAAAAAGTAGTATATTTCGCAACTAGTGTAATAATAGTTTTCACTAGTTACAAAATTTATGTTTTCTATAACTCTCGAAAAAGTGACAGTTTTTTTCACTGTTTTGCGTGTGAAAAGTAAAATTGACCGATTTTTTCACTTGTGTGCAGAAAAACTAGTCACTTTTTACACGTAGAACAGTGGAAAAAACGGTCATTTTATCGCGAATTATCAAAAAATAGTCATATGCTGCACTTTAAAAATCTGTCGTTTTTTCACCTTGTGAAATAATATACTATTTTCCCATTTTATGTGGTAAAAGTTCGTTTGAATGATGATAAAATTTGAAAATTAGCAGTTTTTGGTGTTTTTATTTCAGATTCTTCTCCGGAGTCGATAAGCAAACCGGAAACTTTTGATGATACGATGAAAACTTTGCTTTCTACTTCTGTACAAACCGATAGAAAAGTCGCTGCGCTGCAAGAATTTCAGGCTTACGTGCGTCATGGCGATTTCTCGTATATAAGACAAAATTTTAGGTGAGATAAATATCGATTCAATTCGAATTTAACCAATTTTTTTTTTTTTGAGATTTTTGCAAAATGTCATTATTTTTATCATTTTTCGAATTTTGTAAATTTTATGGTCACTTTTTTTTAATGGCTGATTTTTAAGATTTTAATATAATTAATTATTTGTCTTTTTAAGACTTACGTTTTTTGACAGTTATAAAAAAAATTTTTCAAAGTATATTTTTCATCGAGTTACATTACATTACATTTAGAACTCAAATTTAGCCAATTTTTAAACTGGAAGTTTCACGATTTAAAAATTTCGAAATTGAAAATTTAAATGGATTAAAAATTCGAGCGTCCGAATATGATAATCCAAAAAGTGGAAATAATTTGAAGATTGAACAATATTTAACAATTGCGAATTTTGAAATTGAAGTTCGAAAATTTATGAATCTGAAAAAGGAAAATATTTATTTTTACCCATTTGATTGGCAAAGGAACTTCAGATTGTGAATTTAAAAATTCCGGAACTTCCATTTTTTGGATTTAAAAATGTGAAACTTGAAAAATTTGATATTACGTTCTATTTTAAACTTTGAAATTCGGAAATTTTATAATTTAAAAAGTTTGGCTACTGAATAAATATTTGCAAAGATGGAATTTCAAAATTCTGAAGTTGAATTTTGTGAGTACAAAATTTTGAAAATGGAAAAAATACATTTCACAAATGTTGAAGCTACAAATTTTCAGAATCTAAAAATGCATTTCTGAATATTTAAAGACTCAAAATTTTTATGAGAGTAATTTTTCAAAATTCCAGAATTTATAACGTTTATAATTACAAGTAAACAATTTTGAAATTCGAAAAAATTCGATGTATTAAAACTTGTCAATTGAAAATTTTAGAACCTACAATTTCAGAAAATTTTGGATTCCAAATTTTATACATTTGAAAAAAAAAAATATATATATATATCTCTCTTTCAAGTAGAAAAAAATTCGTCTTGAAAATGAGAAAGTTGATATTAAAAATGTCAAAATTCGCAACTTTAACAATTTTGACTTACGAAGACTTGAAAATTATTAATCTCAATTTTGTAAAATACGAATTTAATTATTGCAACATTTGAAAAGAATTTTTGAACATTTTCTCCAATTCATGACTATTGCAGGAAATTGCTCAAAATATTGTTGGAACATCTGTCGAACGACAGTCGTGAGATCCAGGTGGAAGTGTTGCAAACTTTGATTGTGATGCTGTCGAATCAGGAATTGGTCGAGTGTTTCATGAATTACGTGGAATTGGTCGTGCTGAAAGTACTGAGAGCTCACAGATTGGACGATTTGAGACCAGAAAGCCAAAATCCCGGAAACAACAACAGAGTAACGGTATTGAAATATGAGGTATCAGTGTTGTTTGCTTGTCTGTCTTTGCTTTTCCAATAAAGATTTCCAAAATCTCGCACTGCGACACAAACAAAAACTCAGTGTTATTTTTAATCGGTTCTGTAATTTATTGTTTTTCCATGATTCTAGAAAAAGTGACTGTTTTGCGTGTAAAAAGTACCCAATTTGTGTAAAAAAAAAAAGTTTTTTTCGACTTGTGGAAAAAAGTAAAAAACAACACTTTTTCCCTTCTTTTTTCACGAGTAAAAAAATCTATTTTTGGAGCAAAAAAGTTTTTACTTCTTTCTTTGATTGGGATTGAAATTTTTAAAATAGAAATTACGAAATTTTGAATTTTAAAAAATGCTCAAAATTTTCAAATTCGACGAAAATCTGTATAAATTGAATGTATGAATTCAACGAAAATTCGAGATTTTTTAAAAGCCCTTAAAAGGTGTGAAGTTGAACACATTTTTTGGAATTTTTCTTTTTTCAAAATTTTACAACATTCGTTCTTAAAATTGTTAATAATTTCTGAAAATCTTCGTAAGTTTTCCAGAATTCGAAAATTTCCGAATTATTTCAAAATTTTCTAGACCAACACACTCTAAAAAATTACCGAATCTTGGTATGAATTTTGAAAATTCTACGTAAATTTTAATACAATTTCGAATTCTCGCAAATGCTGAAAATTTGAAAATTTTCGAAAGTCTTAAAAAAACCAGAAATTCTGATCGAGTTTACAAAACTACAGGAAATTTTTAAATTTCCCGCGAAAAAGATTTTATATTTTTATTCAATTGGAATTGAAATTTTTTAAATAAAAATTACGAAATTTTGGAAATCAACAAAAATTTCCCAAAATTTTGAATTCGACAAAAATTTCCGGAAATGTCTAATTCAACGAAAATTCCCAAACATTCGCGATTTTTTGAAAGCCCCCAAAAATTGTGAAGTTGCACACATTTTTCGGAATTGTTCTTTTCTCAATATTTCACAAAATTCGTTATTAAAATTGTAAATAATTTTTGAAAATACCCAAAAGTGTTACACAATACGAAAATTTCCGAATCGTTTAAAAATGTTCTGTCCCAAAATACTCTAAAAAATTACCAAATCCTGGCATCAACTTGAAAAATTTTACTGAAACTTGAAAAATCCTACGTAAAATTGAATACCGTTCCGAATTCTCCCAAAAATTGAAAATTTTCGAAAGTCTTGAAAATACCAGAAATTCCGATTGAGTTTTACACGAAAAAAAAATGAAAAAAACTGCCATTTTTTCGAGAATTATGGAAAATTAATGAAAAAGCGCGATTTTGCACCTAGTAGCGTAATATACTATTAGTTATTTATTATTTGGTAATGATTGCCAGTCTTGTACGTCGACATATTTTTTTCAGTTCTTTTAAACTTTTGTATATTGCACGTTACGTAATTTAATTGTGCACTGGCATGTTTTTGTATGTATTACATTTGCAATATTGATGTGCAAAGCGAGTTTTTATGGCAAACTAGATGTAGAGAAAAAAACTGGTTGGGAAGAAATTATGTACTGTAAAATTCGGAAATAATGACATGATGATGAGTATTTTTAAAAAGACTTGTAATATTTGTAAAGGATTCATTTCTGAATTCAGATTTGAAAATCTGCAAAATTCAGAAATCAGAAAATTTATACACATTAAACTTCAGTTATCGAATCCCAATTTTTATTCCGAAATGAAAAAGCATTAAAATTCGAAATTCAACGTTTTTTTCAACACAGCTCGAAAATTTAACGATTTCGACTATAAATTACGTGTTATTTCACGAGGCGAACATAAAAAAACATCGATTTTGAAATCAATGTTTCGAAACCGTAAAAACTGCAGAATTAAAATTTGGAAAATTAAACCGTCCTCCGTTTCTATGCCTCTGAATACTATATTCTCGAACTTTGTCGAGTAAAACACGTTTTGCACATAAATCCGCGTATATAGTAGATATTCCCAAAATGCGAATTTAGAGTGTATTGACATTTTTTCGAAATCGTTCCAGGTCTTGAGAGTAGCTGAAAAATGTGCGGCTACGTTAGCGTCGGTTTTGCCGCCCGAGCAGATAATTCATCTACTCCAGACGATACTGAACACCGAGCCATATCCCCAAAATATGGGCGCCATTAAAATGCTTCACAAAGTCGTGGAGCATTGGGGCAAGGAACCCATTGCAGCGAATCTCGACAAAATCATGCCATTACTTATCCAGGTCGGTATACGCGATTTTTTCTATCTTTATCGAAACTGTCTGTAAGCAAAAAATATTGTAACTTTTGGAATTCAAGTATCTTTTAATGGAAAATTCGATATTTTGAAATTTTTGGGTTTCCAAATTCTGAATTCGAATTCTCGATTCTTTTATGAAATTTTGGATTTTTTGATGCGTCCAAATTCCAATATTAGAAATTGGGATCAAATCGAAATTTTAATTTCGAAATTGAATTCGAATTTTCAAATTGAATTAAAAATTATATTGAAATTCAAGTATCTTTTAGTGAAAAATTCGATATTTTGACATTTTTGGGTTTCCAAATTCTGAATTCGAAAACTCTTGTTTTCATTTTCGAATTCGAATTCTCAATTCTTTTATGACATTCTAGATTTTTGGATGCGTCCTAATTCCAAAATTTGTAAATTAGAATCAAAGAGAAATTTGAATTTCGAAATTATATTAAAATTTTGAAATTAAATTAAAAATTGTATTGAAATTTAATTGATCATTTCCGGATTTGGGAGAAAATTTGCTGTTTCTTACATTTTTGGAGACATTCCTTAATTCTTTCGATTTTGGTTCCAAAATCAACGTTTTGAAAATTGGTAGATTTACAAGGAAATTTTCAAAATTTGCAGTTAATACCTGTTTTAAACATTCACGACTTGGAAAAAATTGCGAACTTTTTCCAAATTATGTACGAGCAAAAAATTTTTGGAAAATCTAGACGTCTGTTCCTCTGCTCAAGGTTTTGTATTGAGGCAGATTTCAGAATGTCTTAGAGTAAACAGAGGGCTGCTTCACCCAGGATTGTATATACTTTTTAAATTACACTGCCTGGCTTTGCGGGTCCGTACAAAATGAACAATTCTGTTTTTCGAAATTTTGTTTTATATTATGTATAAAATTATTCAATAAATATAATTTCATGAAATATGGAGTTTTTCACAGGATTGTCGTGCACTCGGAAAACCTGGATTTGTCAGAGAATTAGGTTTTGATTCTGGAAAAATTTTTTAAGCGTTTAAAATTTTGAAAATTTTGAAATTTGGAGATTTTGAAAATTTTTAAATTTTGGATGAATTTTAATGTTCTTGCCCATTTTGAAATGTAGTATTTGTGAAATTTTTTAATTTCGAAGTTTTGAACCTTAAAAAGCTTTGGAAATTTCGGAAGTTCTGGAATTTTGAAGTTTTTGAGAATTTCTGAGAATTCCGAAGTTTCAAAAATTGAGAAAGTTTTGCAGTTGTAAAACCTATGATTTTCGAAAATTTTAAAATTCGGACATTTTAAAGTTTTAACGAAGTTGTATGAATTTTTAAGTTATACCAATTTTAAAAATTAAAAGTTGTGAAGTTTTGTTGTTTTTGATATTTTGGACCTATGAAAGCTTCGAAAATTCCGGAAGCTCTGGAATTTTTAAGAATGTAACTCTTAAAGTTTTGGAAGTTTCGGAAATTTTGGAAATTTGGCAAATTTGAAGGTCTCCAGAATTTCAAAGACTTTTGAAATTATGAAAAATGTTAGGTTTTGAAAGTTGTCAAGTTTTGTAAATTTCAAAGTTACAAAAATTTCAGACGTTTCGCAGTTTTAAAACCAGAAAGCAATTCGGAATGTTTGAAATTTTAATTTGGATAAATTCTCGAAAAATTCTAAATTTATCCAAATTGTTTACAAATTCAAAATATTCAAATTTCAAACATTCCAAAACTTTTACGATTTGGAATTTCTGAAGTTTCGGAAGTTTCGGAAATTCTGAAAAATTGTCAAGTGCAAAAGTCGTCAAGTTTTCGAATTTTCAAAAAGTTTTAGAAATTCCAGTCATTTCGCAATTGTAAAACTCACGAGTTTAGAACTATTTGAAATTCGGGAATTTTTAATTTTCAAAGCTTGAGTTCCAAAACTTTTCAAACTTTAATGTTTCGAAGTTTAGTGAATTTTGCACATTTTAAAGTTGAAAAAAAAAAATCATCTTACATTGTTTAACCAAAGAAATATTTTTATCAGCAAACAACTGAAAAACTGGTAAAACATTCATAAAGTGACTCACGAAAATGACATTATAATCCATGCCCCATAAAATCTGTTCATGCCCTAAAATTTCACAATCCAAAAACTTTCAGAACTCTTTTTTCATGTGTCCAATGAATCGGTCACAAACACTCGAAAAAAATTGTTCGACAATCGAATTAATCCTCAACATTCGCATTTTAAGGCGTACGACGACAACGAGAGCACCGTGCGTAAAAGCGCCGTGTTCTGCATGGTCGCGATCCACGAGGCCGTGGGCGAGGAGATGCTGAAGCCGCATCTGACCTCTCTCTACGGCAGCAAACTCAAGCTTCTCAACATCTACATCCAACGGGCGCAGCAAGCCAATAGCCAGCCCGCGAGCCCGCGCAGCAATAGTCGAAATTAACTAGCGACGACCAACAGCGCGACGCTCAGGATCGCGATCCTGAAGAAATTCGCGCGCATCAGCGCCAAACACGAGCAAATGCTGGTCAATTTTCTCAGTAAATCGGGACCCTGAAAGAAGAGGTTTTCCGAAACAACATCGCTTGTTCGTTTTTTGTCCCGGCTTCTGGTATACGTCCAATGCTTTTTGTACTTATTTCATTGGTATACACTCGGCAATCGTAATTGCGTAATGATTTTATAAAACGAGCGGTCGCGGTCATCTGCATTGTTTCTCATGTACACAGAGGTAAATTAAACAAAAATTGCGAAAATGCGACTCCCACGAGGTTTTGTTGCTTCGTTATGTATTTCATGGAAAGTTAGCTCTGTTTATTGTAAACGTCGCTAGTTTTTTTTTTTTTTTTTTTTTTTTTTTTTTTTTTTTTTTTTTTTTTTTTTTTTTTTTTTTTTTTTTTTTTTTTTTTTTTTTTTTTTTTTTTTTTTCGGAACAACTACTTGAATTGACGTCATTAACGTGCGTGTAGAGTCGGAGCCAAGAATTTTGTTTTTTATTGCGAAATATGGAGATAAAATAGGCGGAAAGATAAGACTAAAAGTATTTGTAATGCGACACTGGCTTCGTGCAGTGTATTCGCTTGTGCATAATATAAATATTACATTACTATATACATAGCGGTTATAATAAATGTAACGATAAGCATATGCGTTTTTCGATGTAGCACAATTTTGGTACTCGGAGAATTAAATGGACTCTTTATAGAGGGACTCATGCGATAACCTGGAAGATGATGAACAACTCAAGTGTCTTACATTCACGGAGATTGGCACGATTCCCGCGTCATTTTTATTCTTTTTCGGAAATATGCACGCCCGTTTGGTTTATTTCACTGGTTGTTTTCTGGGTAAGACAGGGTTGTTGCAGCAGTTTTTTTTTAAATATATGATACATATGTGCTAGTCAAGGTTTCTTCGAAGAACGCAGAATCAGGCAGACTTTAACACATGTGTTTGTTTTTCTAGAAGTATCTCGTGCCATTAACGCTCTTTTTTTATTTATGTAGAAATTTGTTAATATGTATGATTAAGTTTAATAAAATAAATCCAGATCTACACAATTTTTGACACACACGAGACGTTATTGATCGCATTAAGCGTGAGTGTCCGAAGCTTACCAATTTTTTTGAAATTTGGTATGTGGTGGAAATATGAAAATTGAACAGTTTTATGAAATTACTTATAAGATAATCGAGTTTTTCGATCGGCTCCGGAAATGATTGTACGTGATGAAAGGTAAGTAAAAAACAACCAATTTTTATGAGGATTGAAAAAGTGCATCAATTTTGCCTTCATTTTTAATCAAATTAGGCCCTAGACAAACCGAAAAATTTTTTGACACGGGCACTAAAAATCCAAGGTATGGCCCTGGACGATTAAAAAATTTTTGATTCGCCCCTGACACATCTTGTTGTGAGCAGAATTCGACAAACTGGAAAATACCAGAAGAACAGGAGTTCGAAAAAGTGGAAAAGAGGTATTCGTTGCCCGCGCATGCGTTAGCAGCCTCAGAAAGACAGAAATTCATACAATATTCGTCACCTTTGGATCAGGAGCATATGAATCCATATGAGGTATCAGGATGTATTCGTTGTTTGCGCATGCGTCAGCAGCTTAGGACAGTCAGAAATCCGTACAAAATTCTTCACATTTAGATCAGGAGCACATGAACCCATAGGAGGTATTCGTCGATTTTTCAAGAATACGCATACGTCAGCAGCCTCAGAAAATCGTGCACAATTTGTCACATTAATTGTATTAGGAGCACATGAATCCAAAGGAAGTATTTGTTTACTTTCTCGAGAATTTACGAAATGTTGAAAATTTTGTCACTTTGTAACAGGAGCATAGAAGTTTATAGGAGGTATTTTTTCAGATTTCGTGTAATTGCACAAATTTGGTAATTGTCAAAATCCTTGCACACACGTGTACGTGTATTTTCCATTTTTATTGGCTGATTTGTTTCTCAATCCAAAACTTTGGTAGACATTTCAAAAATTAAAATATCATCTAATCATTAGGAAGAATCTCCGTTTCCATAAAACAAAGTCAACATAACGATATTCAATATCAAAATGACAAATTTTATTTACAACTTATTCACAATCGAAGATTTATCAAAAGTATAAAATAACGGTCATCTAATTAATTCGTAGCTGTACAATATCAACAGCTAAAAGTTACGCGGTAAAAACTCGTATTAATAATACGGGCCCCACCCAATGTACATTTGACAAAGATTATCCTTGCTGGTGGCCTCGAGAATCAAATGGTTGACTTGGCCTTCCACGCTCAATTGCGGTCGAATTTTTTCTTTGGTCCGCACAAAACCTTTGAGGCGTTTTTCGATGTCTTTGATGTTCTGTCCACGCTGAAATTAAGAAACGTTGCGTCAGCAAATGAACGATCGCACTAAATCAAAAATCAAGTATCTTACCGATTTATCGAGATGATCATAGAAAAACGGAGTCAAGACGCTCATAAGAATCCTGACTTGGTCTCTCAAAACTCGCATCGTCGTTTCACAAGACTTCCGGAACGGACCGTCGAATCCCAAAGGGCCCATCGCGTGAGTCATGTTATGCGTCAGCCGGAAAGGAACTTTCTCAGGGTACTTCAACTGTTCGCCCTTAAAAACAAAAAATCGTCGGTCAGTCATTTGCGTCTCAAAATCTGCACGATTTCCCGAGTTGGTTCTCGTTAATTTGCAAACTTACGCTATTGAAGATACAGTTGAAATCGACGTGAACCGAGTCCCCGGATTTCGAGTCCAGCAGAATATTTTCTCCGTGGCGATCGCCCAAACCCACGACGAAACCTATCATCGACATTGCTGCTGTCGTTCTAATGTAGGCAGAGCGGGCTTCGTACCTACGAATATATCTATTATTCCAACTGTGAATGGTAGGTGACTGATGTTGATTTTACCATCCATAAGCATCAGCGAAGGATATCTTGAACCAATCGCCAAGGACGGGAACGAAATATTTCAAGCATTCGTCGAAAATTTTTCGTTTCGGCTCGATGGGATCAGTCGGTTCTGAAAAATGTCAAGTACGAGAATGTTTAAATATATGAAGTTCTGAATACTATACATATTTAACAACGTTCAAATTTTATAGTTTGATATCATTTATGAGTATATTTCCTTATTTTAGTATTTTAATTAATGGATTCCAGTTTTTCAATGTTTTAACTTGTCGATTTTTCAATTTTTGTGTATTGTAACCATATTTGAAAAAAGGAGGTTTGAAAAATTACACTTTCGAATTTCAGAATTTTTACCTATAATCCAGAATCTCCGAAATTCCAAGTTTTTGATTTTAGACTTTCAATTTCTGAAATTTTAAGATCCAGAGAATTTAAGTGATTTTGTTCGCAAAATTCGGATGTGAACTTCAAAATAACTCGCTAAGAAAGAGAAATTTCGCTCCATTTGGTGTTTGAATTTTGGTATGGAGATAATTTAGAATCTCGATGAATCTAATATTTTGTTATAACATTCGATATACAATTATAATTAATTCGAATTTCAAAAATTTTGAGATAAAACATATTTTAAGTTGGAAAACTTTTCAATATGTTTTCGAAGATTAGAAAATTCGGTAAAAATTAAGACTCAAAATTATATCGTAATTTTGACGATTCACATTCCCGAAAATTCTAGATTTAAATGTTCGAATCTTTAAATCCAAACATTTCAAGATGAAACAAACTGAACATTTAGAAACTTTGAAACACTTTTTTAAAAACAATGGAATTTTGAAGCATTTAAAATTTGCTATTTCGAGAATTCCAAACCCCCAAAATTTCATTTAACATGTAAAATGTAAGAATTTTAATTTTGAAAATATCAAGTATAAACAAATTTCACATTCGGCAACTTTCAAATATTTTTGCGAACTTCGAATTTATGATTTGTGATTTTAGAATTCGAAACCTTGAAAATTCTATTTCTTAAGGTTCGAGATTTACCTCCGAAGTTTTAAATATTAAACGACTTTTTTCATTCGGAAACGTTCGAATTCATGATATATATATTTCACTATACTGAAACAATAAAATCTGAAAAGTTAATAATTGAAGTTCGCCAAGTTTCAGAATTCAAAATCCGAAAAATTCCATTTTTGATTGAAATACACTCCTGGTTGTCTTAGAAATTTAGATTTTTGGGAGTTTTTGGGGGAGGGGGGGGCTATAGCCTCCATAGCCCCCCCTCTCTGAATTCGCCACTGAATGAAATTAATAGAATTCCGTACTTCCAAATTTAACCCTCAATTCCTGAATACTGTATACGATTCCTCGTTCGGCGTGGAGCCCCAAAATGACGGGTCTCAGGCCAATCAAATTCGGCAACCACTCTATCAAGCCGCATTCTTCGGTCAGTGGCAGGACTCCCTGCGAAAATCAACATTTTCATGTAATTTTCTTCTTCTAAGTATACACATTTACAATATTTTTGAGATCGCAAAATTTCGTAATTTGAAACATTTCGCGATCACTCACATAAGTGCGCATATACAGCCGTCTGCGACAGGACTCGGGGTCTTTTTTCAAGCATTTGTTAACGATTTCTCCCAGTTCCATCAACCGCGCGTCCCTCCGCAAATCGTCGACCGGTTTGGCCATGAAGGGGTACTTTTTCCCATCCGATCCCACCAATACGAATTTTCGTGGTTTTTGCAGAGACGTCAAAATCGTGACGTCGTCCTCGATACCTCGTATTTGCACCCAGGTTCTTGAACAATAAATGGTTCATTACAATTAGTCATTACCAAGCACGTAGCCAGGGAAGGGTCTGAAGCCCCCTCCGAAATTCTGGTAAATTTTAAAAATCTAGCACATTAGAAAAAAGTACATTTTGAAAGAAAAAAAAAATAAAACAGTACTGATTTTCACAAGTGCCAAAGTTTTCGAGAAACTTAATGATTTTTGACATTTTCAACAATTTTGGGAATTTTCAGAGTTTGGAAGATTTCGAGAATGTTTAGTTTTTAGAAGATTGGAAACTTCCGCAATTTCAAAAATTTTGAAAATTTCGAAATTGTAAAAAAGGTTGATGAATTCTGAAAATTAACAATATTTTTATATAATTCTTGGAATTATGGAAATTTGACGAATTTCTAACATTTTAAGAAACTTAATAGTTTAGAATATTTTGAACATTTTAAGATTTTTAACAATTTTTATGATTTTTAAAGTTTGGATTACATTGAAGATTTTGGAATTTATTCGGATTTTGAAAATTTCGAGTATTTCCAAATTTTCGTGAATTGCAGAGATTTCTGAGTTTTAAAAATTATGGAAGTTTACAATATTTTCATAATTCTTGAAATTACGAAAATCTAACGAATTCTTTACATTTCGAGAAACTTGATAATTTGGAACATTTCAAGATTTTGGATAATAATTTAGAGAATATCGAAAGTTCTTAGTATTTTGACAATTTTCAGAATTCCAAAAATTTCAGACACTTCAGAGATTTGAAAAAGTTTCAGAAATCTTAAGAACTAAGGCAGTTTTCATAATTCTTGAAATTTTAAAAATTTCACAAATTTCTAAAATTTCGAGAAACTTTTGTTCAGTTGGTACATTTTTAATATTAATGTATTCCAAGATTTTCGACTATTTTGATGGATTTTGAAGTTTAGAGCATTTTTAAAATCTTTTAAATTTTCGGAATTTTCAAAGTTTCTAGAATTCGAAGATTTTCGGAAATTTCAGAGATTCGAAAAAGTTTTGAAAATTCTAAAAATTTACAATACTTCCATAATTATCAAAATTCCAAAAATTGACCTTGATACTTCGAAACATTTCGAGATTTTTGATAATTTATAGAATTTCGCAAGTTTTTAGTATTTCGACTATTTTCAGAATTCCAAAAATTTTAGAAATTTCAGAGATTCAAAAAATTTTCGAAAATCTTGAGAATTAAGGCAGTTTCATAATTCTTGGAATTCCGAAAGTTTTACGAGTTTCTAAAATTTCGAAAAACTTTTGTTGAGTTGGAACATTTTCAACATATTTTTCAACATTTTGATGAATTTTGAAGTTTAGAGGATTTTGAACATTTTGAAACTTAATGGGATTTTCAAAATTTCCAGAATTTCGAAAATTTTGGAAATTTCAGAGATTTGAAAGTTTCGAAAATTTTGAAAATTTACAATACTTCCATAATTGATAAAATATCGAAAATTTCACGAATTTCTGAAACTTTAAGGAACTTCATAATTTTGAACATTTTGAGCATTTCAAGATTTTCAACAATTTCGCGAATTTTTAGAGTTTGAAGTATTTCAAGAATTTCAAAAATTTTCTAAATTTCATGGATTTCAGAAAATTTCAAAAATGCTGAAAATTTAGGAAATGTTTATAATTCTCTAATAAAACTATACTTATTAAACTTGTTAAATCAATTTCGACTAAAAATCTGTTAACCCCCTCCCCCCCAAACGATATATCTGGCTACGTCTTTGGTCATTATATTTTTCCCATCACAATTGACAAAATCATAAAAATTCGTAGTTGGAAATTAAATTATAAGATACCTGACTGTAGAACATAATCAATTATACTCTAAATCAGTTTCTTTGAATTTGCCATGAAATGTCCAATCATTTTTTCTGACAACAAATGATAAATTATGATTACTACTAATAACTATCATCAATTAAAATTACGAGGATAAATGTTTGGTGCTGAAGATGCCACTGCTTTTCATCGGGAGAAGCAACTGTCTGCACTTCGTCGTGGGCATCATTATGTCGCTCAATTCCGGCGAACGCAGGAACTTTTGCAAAGATTTGCTCAAATACGCCACGTTGATTGTCGAAGGTATCTAAAAAAGTGATTCAGAAAATTCAACGTGGTTTCCAATTAAATCGATTAATTTTTCCTTACGTTTCTTTTGTCAAGGTCCTTCGTCGCGAGTTCGATCAATTTGTCCCACAGTCGGTTGTAGTCCTTAATCAAGGCGAACATTTCACGGCTTTTTAGAGAATTGTTATCCATTATTTGCCGACAGCGATTTCTTATTTCTTTTTTGATCGACTGAAAAATGAAAGAAGTCCCAGTTCACTCATTTAGTACGCATTCGAAGCATTCTAATCGAATTGCAATTATAAATACGTACTCATGTGTTGATAATAATGAATAATAAATAATAAATAAAAATAAATAATATAATATATATAATATATTATACAATTTAATTAAAATAATACCATAATAAATATGATATAAGATGAAAAAGCGAGCGATTATGAATGAGTGTGAATTTAATTAACTATCACACGAATATAATAGCGCTTTTTCAACGTGTGGCATCCCTAGTGATTTTCATTTTCATAAACCTTTCATAAAAATCATCAATTTGTATAATATTGGTTTCATAAAACTTTTATGCAATGTGAAATTTTTATAAAGTGGTTTTATAAAAATTGTATAGAACATTTTTTTATACAAATTTGAGATTTATAAGAAATATATTTGAGTTGTTATAAAATCACTTTATAAAAATCGCACATTTTAGAAAAATTTTATGAAAGTTTCATAAAATCGACCTTATATACAATGTTCATTTTTTTTTATAAAAACTACTTAATAATTTTATAAGGTTCTCATAAAAATTCAAATCACTAGGGATACGACTATTTTTCTATTTTTTTTATATTTCTCTATATTTTTTTTCTATTTTTCTAGGTTTTGTGTATTGAGTGATCGATTTTTTTCAGAGTGCAAATAGTACTTTTTTCACAAAGCTAAAAGGTACTTTTCCACTCTGGTTTTTTTCCCGACTGATAAAAGTAGTACATTTCGCAACTAGTGGACTAATAATTTTTAAATAAGTTTAAAAAGTTGTCACTTTTTCGCGAACTATATAAAAAACACATTAAATTAATAAAAATGAATTATTACATTATAAGCGTAGCAAATGGACCACATAGTGTGCTGAGGATACTCCAACATGGTTTTGACCAAAATCGAAGACAAAATTTTCTGCACTGACACGTCCGAGTGCGTGAGTCTTGCGATTATTTGACTGATCGCCGTGAGCCACATATATGCCGGCAAATTTATTACGTGGGATTCTGCAATTAGAGAGAGTGATGAAAACAAATTTTTCGCATAAATTTCATTTTCATAAAACAATTATATCTACTACTAGTCACTTATCCGATGTAAAAAGTGCGAAATCGCAACTTCTTGAATTTCAGACAAAAAGTTCACATATTTCTGGTGTTCAACAAACTTCGGAAAAGTTTTTAAAATTGAAAAAACAGCTTTTTTTATACGTGCACAAAGATGGCCCTTTTTTATGCACGAAATGTGTGAGCAAAACGCTATTTTTCACACTGTTATTGAAAATATTTCCGTAACAGTTTTGGGAAATTTTAAAACCGTGTAAAAATTTTGACATATTAAGAAATTTTTATGGGCTCCACAAATTTTTCAAAATTTACAAAATTCTTTAAATTTCCGAAAATTTTCAGAATTCTCAAAATTTCAGAAAATTTTCAAAATTCTCAAAACTTCCGAAAATTACCAAAAATTTCTAAAATTTCCGAAAATTTCTAAATTTGGAAAATTTTCAAAATTCTCAAAATTTTTAATTTCCAAGATACTCAAAATTTCAGAAAATTTCCAGAATTCTCAAAATTTCCGAAAATTTTCAAAATCCTCAAAATTTCCGAAAATTTCTAAATTTGGAAAATTTGTTGAATTCTCAGAATT
>JAPYZK010006423.1:0-13132 GCA_030522785.1 Platygaster equestris
TAGTACTGTCACGGTGCAATGACGTGAAGTTAGCCGCGATGCTGTGAGACACCAAATTGTCAGTGTAGACCGGCGTAGACAAACTATTAGTGTACAAAAGTGAAATTCAATAAAGACTTTCATGCTTTTTGGTGAAAAAAGTAGAGTTTATAATTTTCAGTATTCTTTGAGGTATTACTGTCACGGTGCAATGACGTGAAGTTAGCCGCGATGCTGTGAGACACCAAATTGTCAGTGTAGACCGGCGTAGACAAGTGGCGTATACGGTGTAGACCAATGTAGACGCGATAAAATTTGTATAAACATTATTTTCTCGTATAAAAATTAGTAAATCATCGTAAAATTTCGCACAGAGTTGCAAAATGCATTGAACGATTTTCTCAAATTTTCTCAGAATTCTGTATTGATAAGTATTCATTTTATTCAAAAAAATGATGCGATTCCCATAAGAGCTCATGTAAAAGTTTTTTTACACATTCTCCACCCAATATCAAAATTTGGGGCAAGTTCCTCCATAATATCTATCGTGTCAGTACTGCTTTAATTAATACATTTTATTTTTATCGATATTATCGATAGAAGCTCTAAAATATCGATAATTATCGATAACTATTTTCCCCGATATTTGTCACCACTAAACTGTTGTCCCCTCGCCTTTCATTTCGGGGGACCCTCGTTTTCCTCTCCCGAAATAACCGTTAGATTAGAGTGGCAGGTATTCGTTGGAAAAACCAGCTTACAGAAATAACAATTCCTGAATGAATTTTTGGAATCATCCATCGTGAACATTCAAAGATTCGTAGAATTCTTTGCAATTTTCAAGTTCCCGTGATTCACTAACAACTACTGAGGAAAATTCGTTACAACCTTCAAGATTATCAGCAATTTTTTTTTCTGAGTCGACCGAATCCTCGAAAATTGCCAATGTCTTGTCCGTGTCTTGACATTATTGTGAACAATTGTGAATGTATCATGTGATGTTATACCTCCTGCAGCTTTCGAAACTTGACAAAATCACGTGCATGCTCGAAATTTCGGAAATTATTTATAAATCTGAAGGATGCCGCAAAGCGTATTCGAAACAGTAGAATTTTATTTTTGTATGACAACATTTTTCGTCAGTAGAATAATTTTAGCCTTTATACATATACAGATATATGTTTTTTTTAACACGTGGAGGAGTTTCGTGCCTCGAGGGGCCTTAGTAAAAGGGGAAAAAATACGGCACGCAAGCAGTGATTTTTTTTCTTTTTTTTTTGTCTTTGCCGCAATTTCAGAAGAGAAATTTTACTGTCTTTGTTGCCAATTTTCGTGTTGATTCAGCCATTTCGAGTGTACTTTTATCTTTGTAACAACTCGCGGCTTACTTCCCATAAAAACAGTACTAAACTAAAATTTATTGCATCGATTACGTTACAAGAATGCAATACTTTTGAGTGTTCTTGTTGGAGATTCTCAAAGGTTCATGAAAATTTGAATTGTTTCATGAAATGAACTTCAAATTCTAACTTACGACTAATCGAAAGAGAAGTGCGTGATCATTTTAGTGCATTTTTCGTAAGAATTGAAAAAATTTACGACTTTCCAAAAAATACCAGCAATTCTGGAATTCGCTTGAAAAAAAAAAAAAAAAAAAAAAAAAAAGTGTTTGAGTTCTCAATATTTAAATCGAAATTTTCAACATTATGTTCTAATTGAAATAATTAATTTTCGGGATTCTAGAATTTCGAATGTTCGGATTTGTTCGTTCTAATTCCAGTGTCTGGATTTTGGGCTTGGGTCAGATTGGACAATAAATCAATGATAACAAATTGTTTATAAACAAATGTTTAGTAAGAAACATTTTTTTGCTAGTAAAATTTTTCGGCTTTAAGAAAATTCAGAGAAATAATATAAGATGACGAATGTGTAAGAACAAATAGTGAGTAACCATTATTTTTCGTAAAGTGCGTCGAATTTCGTACCTCGAGAAGAGGCCAATATACATATACTGACAAAAGCCTGAAAAGTCAAGATCATACCCTCCTTAATCAAAAAGTAATGCATATTATGAAACTTTTCGCAGTCACGTCAACCAAATCTAGTAGTTTAGAAAAGAAAAATGTAGAAAAGACAAGGAGGAAAATAACCGGAAATTAGCTAATTCAGATTAAAAGAGTGTAATAAACAAGTTTTTTTTTGGAAGAGAAAAAACGAAAAATACGAGTTTGGAAAGGCCAAAGCAGCAGATGACCTAATCAAAGAACGGCCGTTCTAAGATCAAAACAACCAGGCGCGTCAAAACACTTGAAAAAATATCGTGAATCTCATCAGCTGGGGTCATTTATCAAAATCACTAAGCTTTAAACGAATGCATAATTCTCATCATTACTATCGTCTAGTGAATAATGAACAAAGATTGAAAATGTAACACTATGTTATGATATAATATGCATTTTTTCGATACAATCAAATGCTCGTGTCCCGGTAAATAAATAAACGTAGGCGTATGATGGAAACTTTTAATTCCATCGAAGTCAAAATCGATATCAATATAATTTCAGTGTCAATGATACCATTATTGAGAAAGAAGAATGGTTGTTACAGCTGCAGAACAAATTTAATGAAGAAATACAGAATAATAATTTCACTATGCTGCAGGTGGAATGTGTATATCACTATATTAATTGCCAATTTTATTGGGGGGGGGGGGGGGGGGCAAGGGCGGTCACCTTGCTCTTTCAGCGACAGTAAATAGTAGACGGTTTTTTTAGGAAAAAAAGAGAGGAAAGACAATAACATTCATACGAAAAATAGATGGAGAGGACAATTACATTCATACGGAACGACACGAGATTACAAGTTTTTACTTTTTTTTCTTTTCGTTTTATCTTCAACTCAGCTGATTATAGTAGCCAAAAGTCCGACAACTTGAGTACTTTGTTTATGAAATTATTCAATTTTTTTAAGAGTGGACAGCGGCCCCTACGAAATAGCCAAAGTTTTCAGGAATTTCCGGGACGTTCGGAGACTTGGAAATACATAATTCTTCAATTTCAGACAATCTGATGATCGGGGAAATCGTAAAAAAATTAATTTTCAAGAGTTGATGGAAAAATTAAGGCAAAAAGTAACAATTTCAAATTAATGAAAAATTGGTTAAGAATACGATCTGCAGTCTAATTCATCTTCGGCTTAGAAAATTAAGGAATGAACAATATGTGTAGTAAAAATAAATCCAATGTAGTGAATGCGATTGAGTCGGTGATTAACGTTGTCGTCGAACTAATGACGAATTGATTTGAAGAAAAAACAGGCCCGAAATAGAATGATGATATTTGCAGAAATTATTGTGAGGTAGATAAATTTGAAAAATTCAAAAACCGTGAATAAGTCGCGTACAAGAGCCGGCAGGTGAGTAACGAAAAACCTCGAGAAGTAAAAGTAAAGTCAACAACACACAAAAGCGCAGAAAAAAAATCTAGGCAAAATATTCGGGCATTCTATTTTCGAGCGTCGCGCAATTTTTTAATCTCGCGATGAAGAGATAGATATCCCAGGAGGGTGGGGGGGGGGGGGGGGGGTACGACCTGACATTTCGCCCGGAGGGAAATGCGCGCGGCATTATTTTGAATTATCTTTTAAATACCGCTCACATTTATTGTATTCATCAATGCGTGGAATCAAAATTCTATTAATCTCGGTGGGGGCTGAAATTAATTGTGAGTCTATCTCGGAAATGGGGAGAGTCAAATGGTGGAGACATGTCAAATTTAACATTTAATTTAATTTCGGAGGGGGCTGCAACCCCCTCTGAAATTCTGGAAATTTTTAAAAATCTAGCACATTGAAAAAAGTAGATTTTGAAAAAAAAAGTGAAACAATACTGATTTTCACGAGTGTCAAAGTTTTTGAGAAATTTGATGATTTTTAACATTTTCAACATTTCAAGATTTTCAACAATTTGGGAATTTTCAGAGTTTGGGAGATTTGAGGATTTTAGAAGTTTTTAGAAGTTTGAAAATATTCAGAAGTTCAACAATTTTTGGAAATCCGAAGCTCTAAAAAAGTTTTAGAAATTCTGGAAATTCACAATATTCTCATAATTTTTGAAATTACGAGAATTTTGCGAATTCTTGACATTTAGAGAAACTTCATAATTTAGAATATTTTTAACATTTCAATATTTTTAACAATTTTGAGAATTTTTAAAGTTTGAAGTATTTCGCGGATTTTGGAAGTTATGGGAATTTTGAAAAATTCGATAATTTCAAAATTTTCGTAAATTTCAAAGATTTGTAAAAGTTTCGAAAATTCCAAAAATTTGAAATATTTGTATAATTCTTGATATCATGCAAATTTTACAAATTCTTCACATTTCGAGAAACTTGATAATTTGGAACATTCCGAGATTTATAATAATTCAGAGAATTTCGAAAGTTTTTAGTATTTTGACAATTTTCAGAACTCCAAAAATTTTCAGAAATTTCAGAGATTGAAAAAAGTTTAGAAAATCTTAAGAATTAAGGCCGTTTTCATAATTCTCAAAATTTTTTTAATTTTACAAATTTCTAAAATTTCGAGAAACTTTTGTTTAGTTGGAACATTTTTAATATATTTCAAGATTTTCAATTATTTTGATAAATTTCAAAGTTTATAGGGGATTTTAACAATTTTTAAGCTCTCAGGAATTTTCAAACTTTTCATAATTTGAAAATTCTGAAGTTACAATACTTCCATAATTATCAAAATTCCGATAATTCAACGAGTTTCCAAAACTATGAGAAACTCCATAATTTCGAACATTCCAAACACTTCAAGATTTTCAACAATTTCGCAAATCTTCAAAGTTCGAAGTATTTCGAGAATTACAAAAGTCCGGAGAATTTTGACAATTTTAAGCATTTCAAACATTCTGGAAATTTCAGAGATATCAAAAAATATTGAAAACTCTAAGAATTTAGGAAATTTTCATAATTTTGTAATAACATTGTACTTTCCAAATTAGTTGAATCAATTTCGAGTAAAAATCACCTCAGCTCCCCCTGAACGAAATTTCTGGCTACGTCCTTGTCTCACTGCAAGTACAATCGAAAATTCAACAACCAGAAGCCGGGGGGATGATTTGTATCGCTCCGATATTGTTGTCCAATGTCTCCGCGGGAAGTTGTTGAGGCGCTTCCGGTGTTGTTGGGACTGTCCGGGGACGCTGCGTTGAGAGACGGATGCGCAGGGAGCACGAACGGCTAGAGTTGCCTACTGCACGTATGCTATATATACCCTGCTGCTTGTAAGAAGAACAAGTTTCACGTCAAAGTAGATTAGGGCCGAAAAAGTCGAAAAAGCCGCGCTGAAAAGCCTACTTAGCCGAGAAATTGGCTACTACGCTGAAGAATCACAGAAGAATTATACCTAAAAAGAGGGCCGGCCGGCCCCCATCCATTCTGCGCCCGTTATTATTATAATCTCCAATAATATTACATCGCAATATTATAGTAGTAAGGGATTTCCGCGCATACACATAATATATCCCCCTCCTATAATAATAGAAGCTCGTACCTCAAAAGGCACTTTCGTTCACTTAAGGTAGTACTTCCCTGAAACCACTTTTTTTACGAAATCGTTCAAACTTCGCGAGAAATAAAAACAATAATTAACAAATACATACTCGAAATTTAAAAGACATCTTATGTCTGACAGCGGAGATATTCGTCTCTAAAGTCAGCATATACTGTAGTATATAAAGTCAGCATGTACTATAGTATATAAAGTCAGCATATACTATAATAATCCCATCTGATTCTATGTATTATGAAACTGTCATTATCTAAGCTCACAGACAACATGTTTTTGATGTATAATATAAATTTTCTCGTATCATTGCTAAGAACATCATAACGATTTTTCATTCAGTTCTTAAGGAAACTAAAAAAATACATACAAGAGTCTATGACGTACTATAGCCAAGGGAAGTACAACCTTAATTATCATCCACTCATTTATGGTATTAGCGAGTGAGTACTGCAGAAGCAGCACAGAGTTACTACTTTTTTGGAAAAGTAAGGCTATAATATTATTCTCGTCCTCACACCCGGTTTTTTTCTTTCATTCGAGCAGAAAAACATGCAAGAATGTGTTGATTGCTCAAGAGATTTAGTTCGTTTCGGCCAGTGAATGACAATACATAAAATTATTTCAAAATCCGAGACTGAGTAATTATTTATTCGGCTGCGTTTTCAAAACCTCGGAAAACCGTTATTGTATCTTACGTATTATTATATACTTGCGCAGACCTATGTATATAGATGAATTTCGAGCAGAAGTAACCGCAACACTGTGAATGAATATCGTTCATTAATGCACAAGTCGAGTTCCTACTAACTACTTAATGTAACACACAGTATTCGGGTATTGTGCTTGCAAAAAAAGTAACTGTAATTATTCAGACGTTTCTTGTTCGAAAAAGTGACTGCAACTAAATAATAATAATAATAATATGTTTTGCAACGAAATTCGGTGTTACTCCGGGGGCAGACCGCGAGGACAAAGTTTAGTCTTGAATCGTGGGAAAGAATGCCGATGAAAATACAAGTGACGAAAGACTTGGCTGATGCTGGCTCATTTCGATAAAAATCGGGCCTTATCGGCGCGCGGGCACGATACGAATTCTGTCGAGCGCGTAAAAATTATGTGACTTTTCCTGAGATGTTAACTGGCTGGTATAGGGGGGGGGGGGGGTATTTTTTCTGAGACGTTCGAAAATTTTACCGCCCAAGTGAAGACGACCCTGACACCGATCACCGCCGATGAGCCAATCTCCCACGTTTTGGCTTTTCACCGTCGCGTCGATCATCATCTATGATCCTGACGATCTATCATCAGATCTATCGAATCAGTTAGCTGACACACTTTTTAGGCGCGATTAGTCTCAAGTCTCATGTTCCAATTACTACCTTTTTCGTAATAAACCAATCGCCCGCTATTGTGTACTTGATACTTCGCATCATTGATCATCGGCCGAAATCGTGCGGTGTAACATTTTCCAACTCGACGATTTTGACAGTACATTTTGAGGGACATTGTCTGACAATGAGTCGATTTTTAACATTTGAAGAAGACAAAAGACAAACAAACAATCGTTTCGTAGTGCAGCTGCCGGCGTTTTTTTCCGAGGCCGAAATTTTCCGCCCCAAAGATAATCCGGCAATTAGCCCGCAGAAGTGAGATTTTTATGAATATCGCAGTATGGCGCATTCGCTCTATTGTCACTTTTTTCCGTCTTCTTTTTGCCTCCGTCGCTCGCTCGACACTCCGTCGCGCCTCGCAGGATAATAAGAAATATATATCAAGCTTTGATGAATTTACGTAATATCGAGCGGCTTCAACAGCTGACTTGGCACCGCGTCCTTTGACGACATTTTTTTATTTCCTCCTTTCAAAACGCGCGTCCTTGCGGGTGTCAAGTTCGAGCCATCGCATACGTGTTGCAGTGTATCCGCGTATATCATCGCTCATATATATTATATTATAGTGTAAGTTGATTATCATCGGAATGATAAAACTTTTCACATTTTGTTAAATCCTCCAAAATGTCCCTGAAAATGCCTGTACACCCCAAAATATTCGAAAATACCAGTGTAACTGTACAAAAAAATTATCAATTCCATACTCCAAATATCAATGTTAATGGTAAAAAAAAGGAAAAAGGAAACAGTTTGCTGCAATTTCGTCTCATCCGAAATTCAACATCATTCAAATTCGAGCACAATAATTATCACCGAAAAATGCAAATTTCACCCTAGTTAAAAATTTTTTCCGCGCCCGAAAATTGCCAAGCGCAAAAATGATGCCTCCGAGTTGAAATTAGATCGTCCCATAAATTAAGTAGCGGAAGGGAAAAAAGGTCTTCGGGGTCGGATTTTTTTTCCATCGAAGAATATTTTAATGGTCCGCGAATCGCGAGTAATTCGCTCAAGTCACGAGATGTTTTGGCGCTCTTGGCCGATTTTAGGACAATCGGCGGCCTCTTTTTCTAGGGGACAAAAAAAATGGCGGAATTTCGGGACCGGCCCGGGGCGCCAGCACGCTAGTACAAAAAATCGGCTCTTACGTAAATTCAATCGATTTCGAGAAAACCATTTTTTCCCATTTCCAATCCAAAAGTCCAAAAGTAATAATTCGAGACCATACTGCAGTAAAGCCGTAGCAGGTGCTTTTCTCGACGACACGAATATATTATAAATCGTGTCGAAATTCCAACGGTAACTTTAATTGATCTCCGAGTATCATTAGATATAATAATCATCTTTTTTCTCTCAGTCGAAATGTCAAAAGCTGCTGGATAAATGAATGAATAATAACGACAAAAGTATGAAAGTTGCTGCAAGTTTCGAAAACGTATCCGACGATCAAAGATTATTTTCGACACCGTGTTTTTTTAACATTATTGCCCAAGTAGACATTTTCGAATTTTTCAGAAGTCCACAATTTCAATTTGTTTTTAAAAGTCCAATTAATTGTAGGTTCAAAACATCAAGGCCTTCAATTTTCCCATTCGGGATTATTAGACAAGGGCACGGTGACATTCTAACTGGGGGACCCGGAACCGTTGAATGGGCATATATTATGCTGGAGTGGGCACTCGCGTGCTTCAGATTAGGAAGAGACTAGAACGAATGTCTTAAATCGAAAGATTATTGTTGGGAGTATCAGTTATTGTTATACATTGATAATTGTATACATTTAAAAGTGATTAATAATCAACCGCTTACAAGTTGCACAGTCGATTTTCGAGTGAAGAAAAGTTGTCGAAGCGACACTAAAATTCCTGTGCCCTGTTAACGCTCTGTTAATATTGCTCAATATAGCTGAATGTTGAATCAAGTGTCGAAAGTCGAATTTTCCAACGGGTCCGCGTACGGTTTTGAAATGTCGGTCGCTGTGATTTCGGTCGAGAGATCGTGGACAAAGACGAATCATTGGGCGCGTCAGGTTATGAGGAAATAAATCATCC
Organism: Platygaster equestris; assembly: GCA_030522785.1. NCBI lineage: Eukaryota > Metazoa > Arthropoda > Insecta > Hymenoptera > Platygastridae > Platygaster > Platygaster equestris. Next base: position 8,993 of record JAPYZK010006423.1, read on the forward strand.
ACGACCACGGCTGACCACCGCGGCGGCACTAGTTACAACAGAGCGCGTCGTATATATCGATATATATATATGTATATATTATGAGCGAGACTTTTGGTCGTTGATAATAATGATGGCTACAACGTAATATTTAAAGATTTAAAGAATGAGAGTGGGCGATATCTTGATGGCTAGCTGGCGAATAGACTATATATATGCATGATGTAGTCGGTCGCGAGAGGGGCAGGTAGTAAAGTAAATGAATGGCTCGAGGTTGCTATTGCCTCGTCGTGATAGACAAGGTCACCCTGTTATTGCCGCCGCCGCCGTCCCGTCGTGTAGGACCTTTTTTATAACTCCTACATTATGCATACAACTATAGATATATAAAGTTAAAATAAATTAGAATTCGACTAATGATTGAATTGTGGTTATAAATTGTTGTGTTGGTGTTGTTGGCAGATATTTGGGAGCAAGGCGGACCTGCAGCTGCATACGCAGATCCACATGCGGGAGGCGAAGCCGTACAAGTGCAACCAGTGCTCGAAAGCCTTCGCGAACTCGTCGTACCTGTCGCAGCACACGCGCATCCACCTGGGCATCAAGCCGTACCGCTGCGAGATCTGCCAACGCAAGTTCACGCAACTGAGCCACCTGCAGCAGCACATACGCACGCACACCGGGGACAAGCCGTACAAGTGCCGGCACCCGGGCTGCACCAAGGCCTTCAGCCAGCTGAGCAACCTCCAGAGCCACTCGCGCTGCCACCAGACCGACAAGCCCTACAAGTGCAACTCGTGCTACAAATGCTTCTCCGACGAGCCCAGTCTCCTCGAGCACATACCCAAGCACAAAGAGTCCAAGCACCTCAAGACCCACATCTGCCAGTACTGCGGCAAGAGCTACACCCAGGAGACCTACCTCGCCAAGCACATGCAGAAGCACGCCGAGCGCACCGACAAGCGCCCTCCGATCATCGGCTCCGGCCTCAGGCCCTCCATTCATTCCGCGATGGCGGCCCACGCCGCGGCGGCGGCCCACCACCAAGACCATTATTGGCCCAAAGTAATTGACATTGCTGTCATATATTGATATTATTATGTCTGCAAATTAATTCTCGGCTTTTTCAGTCTAGATAAGTGTTTAATTTCCAAGAATACAATTACACATTCAATCAACAAAGTAATCTCCTTCACTGTCCATACATTTCTGCCATCTTTCGGGCAATTGTCGAATTCCCAATAGAAAAAACCTTGCTGGTTTTGACTCGATGAATGCACCTATGCTTTTTCTGACCTCGTCGACTGTCTTGAATTGAGAATCTGCAAAATGGTATTGGAGAGATCGGAACAGGTGAAAATCCGAAGGGGCTAGGTCTGGTGAATACGCCGCGTGCGGGAGAATTTCCCAACCCAACTGAGAAATGGTACCTAGGGTCGCTTTTGCGGTATGAGGCCGGGCGTTATCTTGCAGCGGTATCACCGATCTCTTGCCACGGCCAGGAAAAGGTCTTTTTTCTTCCAGCGCTGCACTCACACTGAGTAGCTGATCATAATAGCGCTTAAATTGACAGTCTGACCAGAAGTAAGCAAGTCATAGTATATGATGCCTTTCGAATCCCACCAAATGCACAATAACACCTTTTTTGCGTGGATGTTCGGTTTTAGGGTGCTTGTTGATGGTTCACCTGGACGAACCCATATTTTTTTTTTTTTAGGGTTATCGTAAAGTATCCACTTTTCGTCGCAGGTGACGATTTTGTGTGAAAAATCCTTTTTTCTGAATCTTGAAAGCAAGGAGAGTGAAGTGTCGTGGCGTTTGATTTTGTTATCAGAGGAGAGTTCATGAGGGACCCACTGAGACTCCTTCTGAATCATACCCAGCTGCCGTAAACGATAGGAAATGGCTTGATGCGTCACTACGAGTAGTTCAGCGAGTTCCTCTTGACTTTGACAAGGATTTTCGTTCAGTAACTGCTCCAATTCCTCATCTTCAAAATTTTTTGGTTGTCTAGGACGCTCTTCATCTTTGGGGTTAAAATTACCCTCTTTAAACCGATGAAACCACTTTTTGCACGTGCTGTATGATACACTACTATCACCAAGAGCTGAACAAATCATGTCTTTCGCTTCAGCCGCAACCTGAGCGGTTTTCACCATAGCCTAGTATATCTATATACATGAAAGAGTCTTATATATAGATATACTAGGCTATGGTAATAAGGTTGAAACCGATCTGGTTTTTAAAACCAGAGCGTTTTCCCGGACAATAGGGACATACTCTCATCCACTGTCATCCACTGAAATTTAACATTGTGTGCATAGTATGATACTCGATTCAAAGCTCAGAGATTGCGCTCGTAAACGCAAGTGATGCGGGAAATTTAATCATATCTCAATCGCATTTTCGGTCAGTAGAAATGAGGGGCCGAGAATTGATTTGCAGATCTAATACTATTATTTGCAATTATAATTGCGAATGATAATAACTCAAATATGCGATACATTAACCACAAATACTATTATAATTCGTAAGCCTAATCCGAACTCAGATATTTGTTAACATTTAAGATAACACGTTAGGTATTAACATTTCCTTTTCTTGCACCCGCAACTTTATAGAAATATTATTAGTAAATATAAACTTTTCTCAGTGTACGTTATACATGATCAATTGATGAAAATACAGGTCAGCCCCGACTCGGTGATGAGCGAGCTCCACGAGAGACTGCCCCACCACCACCACCACGCGGCCGCCGCAGCCGCGGCTGCAGCGGCCGCCGCGGCCGACTACCACCAGCAGCAGAGCCAGAACGACATGCTGCTGCAGCAGCACCACCACCAGGGGATACACCCCAGCAGCAGGGGGGTCGTGGGTCTGGGCCTGTCGTCGGCAGCGACGGACTCGTTGGAAAACGACTCGCGGCAGACGCAGCAGACCCCACAGCCGCCGAACCACCCCAACAGCAGCAGCAGCTCGGCCTTCACCCCCATCTCCTCCATCTCGATAAACTCTATCTCCTCGATGCAACACCCTTTGAACCACCTGCACTACCCCGGGAGCCACCACCCGGCCTCCCGGCCCTACCTCTACGAGGCCTTCAGCGCGAGCTCCCAGCAGAAGGCCTCCCCGAACTCGGTCGGCGGCCACGGCCTCGCCCCGAGCTCTGCCGCCGGTCCCGGTGGCGGCGGCGTCGTCGTCAACCAGAACGCGAGCGCCGCCTCCTCATTCCCCAACCAGCTCATAAGTTTGCACCAAATTCGCAATTACGCGCACCAGCCCAACCTCGGGAACCTCGGCAATCTCGGCAACCTCGGGAACCTTGGGAACCTCGGGGGCTTGGGCAACCTCGGTAACCTCGGCAATTTAGGCTCCGGCATGGACGGCCATGCTCTCCTCGGCGGTCTCAAGGACAAGCAGTAAATTTCATTCGTTCATTTGGTAGCCAAGTTAACCTAGTACAATAGCACTCGGGGCTTGATGAATCCTTATCAAGAGTATAGCCGAGTCCGACAACCATTTCTTTTTAATTCTTATTCGTTCATTAAGATCACAACTATCTCTTCAAAAACGCGCGTTTTCGGATTTTTGAGCCGTATTTTTTCTATATGTCATTTATAATTCCGACTATGACAATCAAGGACATAGCCAGAAATTTCGTTGGGGAGGAGCTGAGGTGATTTTTACTCGAAAATAATTTAACAATTCAAAGAGTGAAATTTATTAGGAAATTATGAAGATTTCCTGAATTCCCAGTCTTCAATAGTTTTTGATATCTCTTAAATTTCTAAAATGGTTGAAATGCTTAAAATTGTCGAGATTCTTTGGACTTCTAAAATTCTCGAAATACTCCAAACTTTGAAGATTTGCGAAATTGTTGAAAATCTTGAAATGTTCGGAATGTTCGAAATTTTGGAGTTTCTCATATTTTTAGAAACTCGTTGAATTATCGGAATTTTGATGATTATGGAAGTATTGTAACTTCATAATTTTCAAATTATAAAAAGTTTGAAAATTCCTGAGAGCTTACAAATTCTTGAAATCCCCTATAAACTTTGAAATTTATCAAAATAATCGAAAACCTTGAATTATATTAAAAATGTTCCAACTAAACAAAAGTTTCTCGAAATTTTAGAAATTTGTAAAATTTAAAAAATTTTA
>JAPYZK010006426.1:0-11031 GCA_030522785.1 Platygaster equestris
TTCACAATCTGTGCTGATAATTATTTCCTGATTCTCGTCGCTGTCGAAGTATAATTTTTTCTTCCCTGAGTCCCAAAAATTGATCTCTGATGTGTAGCTCGAAGCCGTCGACGTTTCTATTGCTGAGGTCGATTCTTCGTCCGACGAAATACTTTTTTTCTTCACTCTGACTGAGTCTTTTGACTTGTCCGAAATTCTGCGTCTCTTCGCTCGATTCAGCTCTATTTTTTGGCGTTTTATAGCTTTTTCTTTTTCCGACATTATCGATTCTTTGAGCATCCCAATCGAGAAACACTTGTTGAGTCTGCATTTTTGACAGAAACGCCTGGTCACCGGATTGATTTTGCAGTTTTCTACAAATGGACAGTGGAACTCCTGCAAAAATCAAATTTATGATTAGTTTAATACATTTGAATTCAGTTTAAAAATTAATTAGTATTTTTCAATTGATTTTTTACAATTTTAGGAAATCATTATCATTTTCTTTTTTAACATTTTAGAATTATCGCAAAATATTGATTTTTCTTTTCTTGTTAGTTTTTTCCGCTAGTTCTTTTTTTGAAATTTTGCACAGGCGGCCATATTTTTAGTATAGTTGCAATAAGTGCAACTGGATGCGACCTATCATTTCTCGATCTTTTCCTCTGCTCTATTCAAAACTGCAGTACGAAAAAAATGGCGAACATGAAGAGATTTAAAAACCAAAACCAAAACTCGCTCTCATTACCTCCAATTATACGATTATAAATGACCAACCACGATTAAATAAAAATTCTCCATACAAACAAAAACACACCTTATTTTTCGTCGCATTTCTTCTAAAAAAAGCTTTACAGCTTTCGCAAGACACGGCATTAAAATTGCATCCCAGTGCCCGATCTCCACAAACGCCACAAATTTTGATAGCTTCTTTGCTCCCTGTGTCGTCATCTTCCATTTTTCGCCCCCAAAAAACTACCCGGATTCTTTACGTTCACATTTATTCTGTTATTTCTGTTACGTTTTATCGCCGTGATTTTGAGTTCCATGAAACCTACGCATTATCAAAGATACACCGATTGATATCGGCACTTGTGGACCCCCACTTTTGCGGGACGTAGTTTAGTCGTTATCACTTATCATTTTTGCAGCGCACAAACGATGAATTGATAACAATTTATATCAATTTATTTCGCGAATACGCATGTAATCATATGGATCATATGTAATGCAAATACGGAAAGAGTGAGAAAGAGATCTTGTTATTACTGTTGTCTTTTTCTTGTTAAAGTTGTAAAAACAAGGATGAGAGACAGTTGCAAAATCGATCTTGGAGTTTGGTCTGTTTTAATATCAAAGATGGTGGTGATTTTGGAACGTTTGAGAACACCTCCACGATTATAGTAAGTGTCTACATGTCTCTTTTTCACGAATAGTAGAATCAATGGATAGAAGAAAGAAACACAATGCACGTGAATCAACGTACACTGGGGTCGATTGATTCTTTCCTCAATTTGGGGTCCCAAATTTAATTTATGTTGGCACCGCTGTCCGCAGTAGTGGCTACAGTGCGTGAATACCAGTTATCGTCAACCTACATGTTTAAATTTTTAAATCTTTGATTGCAGGAATTTTTCGAAATCAAAATTATGTACTACTAAAATATTATTCGATACGTCGAAAATAATTATTTTCGCGTTTGACAATTTCAGAGTTTGTAAATTCGAATTGATGAATCAAAAAAATGTAATATTCAAAAATTTATATATATTATAATTATTTGACACCTTGGAATTTGTTAATGATATGATTAAAAAATAACATAGCAACAATGAACAGGTAGTACTGAATTATATTACCATATCAAAATTTCGGAATTCAAATAATCACTTGATTTCGAAATTGCAAAATTTATGAATTTCGAATAATATTTGCAGTTTTCACATTTAAATAGTATTAAAATTGTAATTCTCTCGATTTGAAATTCATAATTATTTGAATCACGAGTTGCCAATCAAAATTCATGGATTTTTGAATTCTAGAAGTTTTTCGAGGTCACGCAAATTTGTCTATTTTTAGATGATGATCACATGTTTAATTATAGTTGAAAATTCTCACATTGATCAATTCGTTTGGAATATTAGAAAATAATTTCTGAATTATTGAAATATTTCAAAATTCGGAAATCCATAATAAACTCGCGAATTTTGAAATTCTGAAATTTTGAGTCGCATAATTTTTATCGTATAATAAGTTGACACCATAATTATTCGAATTTATTCGCTATTCGAGATAATGTGTTGTTTACAATTGTTTACAATCATTTACAATGTTTACAATTCAATGTTAGTCGGCAATGGTTGACAGTCACTGGTACTCACACACTGTAGCCACTACTGCGGACTGCTGTGCCAACCTAAATTAAATTTAGGACACCCCAAATTGAGAAAAGAATCGATGCACCCAAGTGTAAATTGTGAGTCGTAAGTTTCACCTTGAAGTGTCATTCAGCGTTTTCAGAGCGAATGACAGATACATGTCGCGAGAGTGCCGACAATAATTTTCTCTGATTTATACTAAATAATAAATTAAACGCTTTGAAAAATGGGTGGTAAGTGGTCGAGCATGGACCCAGCGGAAATCGAGGTGCCTCGAATAAATGACTTACTCGAGAGAGATCCGTACCTCAAACCTTATGAAATGGAAATACGAAAAAGGTCGGAATTACGTAAAAACTAAAATTATTCCGAATTTTTCAACGATATGTTGTTTGGAGCATGCATTTTCTCATTTTCAGACGGGGGCTGTTTTTGGCAGTGGCTTAATTTTTCGGGCATGTTTTGTGCTTTGGGGTCTTGGGTTCGATTCTCCGCGAATCGGGAATATTTTTCTCGGAAAATTGAAATAAATATGATTGTTTTCGAATGAACTTGTGGTTTTTTATGTGGAAAATGCATGTACAATTTTAGTATTGACTGTCATTATTTTATCTCTGTTGAATTTAACCCCTGCCCGCCCCTCCCCCCCCTAATTTGTTTAATTTTAAATAATAAGTTGAACATGAAAATTTCGAGTCAACCGCTTTTGATTCGAAAATTGTTTGAAATCCAAAAAATCATGTTTTTTGTATTTTTATGAAACCAATAAAATATTTCATATCAAATTGCATTTTCCAAGTCACTAAAGTTTTCCAAAATTATGTCATAAAATGTTCAAGAATTAATGTACCGATCCCATTAATTTCGTAGTAAAATAATCGACTTCACTTTCGCGAGCTTTTTCCGAATTTGGGTCATCAGACCAAGCAATATCGCCGACTGAATAAAAAAATGATAAGTACCAAAGATAAATTGTATGTACTTCTGCACATATAATATCGGTCTTAAAATAAAATCGTGAAAAATTCCTAGAAAAGTAATATTACGTACAATTAGCGCAATTTTCGTAAAAGTTGATAATAATTCAACTGAAATAATGTGAAATATGTAATACGTAAAATTCACTGCGTCTAATATTATATTTCCGATGCATTCCGAAGATTCGAACGACAAAAATGTTGCTTGACGAATAAATAAATCACCACGCGGAATTTAATATTCGAACAATTATAACTTGCATGCACTTTTAATGCGTTCGAAATTATGTATAACAATTAAAAATACGACGTATTTTCCAACGTAACAAAATCTTTGTCCCTTTCACGAGAATCAGTTTCCAGCTTCGTAATTTAAGTGCACGATTTTTTTACGACGATCATGAAATATTAATAAACTGCTGAAATTTTATCCAATTCAAACATTTTTTTATACTTTTATTTTCGTATTTGATACTTATTTCGAAAGATTTATATATTCACTATTTGTTTTGGAAAATTATAAAAATTTTGACAAAATTTGCGACATTTTCATATTTTTGAAATAATGAGAATGCATTCTACGAAAATTTTTAAATTATTGAAAACTGTGGAGGATTTTGAAAATTATGCAAATTTTAACAATTTTCAACTTTTTGACAATTTTTTGAAAATTTTGAAGATCTGAAAAGTTTTAAAAATTTGTAAAATCTTGAATATTTCGAACATTTTGAGAATTTCGAAAACTTCGCTAATTGTGGAAATTTTAAATATTCCTTAAATGATGACAGTTGTGAAAATCTTGAAAATTTTGAGCATTCTGAAAATTGAAAAATTTCTAAAAATTCGAAAAACTTGTAAATATGTACGTCAAAATTCGAAAATTTTGGCACTTTTAAACATTTTGAAAATTTGAGTAACTTCGTCCGAATATTTTGTCTTAATTTTGAAAAAAATATTAAGAATTGCCCAAATTTCGCTCATAGCTTGTGCTTCACTTGCTCGAGAATATTTTTCACTCCACTCCCACATAACTTCGTATACAAAGTGTATCAATAGACAAAAGTTAAAAGTTGTATCCGAAAAGAAAGAAAGAAAATCATTTCCTTTTAGGTACGCTTTGTACAAAGATTACGTAGACAAAATCGAAGCTGGAGAAAGCGATATTCACCGATTTTCGGAAGGTTATAAGAAGTTTGGCATTCACATTCACAAAGATAACAGCGTCACCGCCAAAGAATGGGCTCCTGGAGCACAGGAGCTTTTTTTAACCGGGCAATTCAGTAAGAATCAATAAATCGTGAAATTTTTCATTAATGATGTCCATAATTCTGAATGACTTTGAATGATCAGTGACGTCAATTTCAAGTTCCTGTTTGATTGAATTTCTAACTTCATTGCGATGAACGAGTTTTTACTGCAAAATAATGCGTCATTTTAAACTCCAAGATGACTGGAACTGGACAAAAACGGCGTACACGAAAAAAGAATTCGGTAAATGGGAACTGAAGCTTCCTCCGAATGAAGATGGATCTTGTCCCATCAAACATTTGGATGAAATAAAAATAGTCGTTAAAAACAATAACAACGAACTTTTGGAAAGGATGAGTCCTTGGGCAACGTACGTGAAACCACCGGCGGATAAAAATTTAGGCACTACGTATAAACAGTTTGTTTGGAGTCCTCCGGAAAATGAAGTAGGTTTGAGATTTTTGCAACATTTTCGAACTTCTTTTTGGAAGTTTTAAATCAAAAAAATTTGTCGTATTTACTAGTTTTTGAATGTTCAAATGTTCAAATTTTACGTCATTTAATAAAACTTCTAATTTTTATTTTACAAGTTCCGAAAATTTTCAAGCATCATTAAAAATTGTTTTTCGATTTAAATAATACACCAATTTAGACTTTCGAAAAATTTGTAACTGAAATTTTGGAACCCACAACTTAATTTGTGCGCCTGTTTGAAAAGTTTCGGAATCTTCTTGTCTTAAATGTCTTTTTACGAAAAATTTCGAAAAATGTAAAAAAATGTTCATTCACCGAAATTTTCGTATGAAATCCAATTCCAGGTCTACAAAGCGAAACATCCGAAACCGAAACGACCAAAAAGTCTGAGAATCTACGAATGTCACGTTGGAATAGCGACCCAAGAATTGCGCGTGGGGACTTATTTGGAATTCGCGAAAAACACCATACCCCGCATTGTCAGACAAGGCTACAACGCTATCCAATTAATGGCGATTATGGAGCATGCTTATTACGCGAGTTTTGGTTACCAGGTAATTCAACAAATCGGAACATTTTTCCCCAGTAGACTTGACGATGTGTCAAGTAAATTTGATGTCTACAAAATTATATACCTAAATATTTTTCGAATTCAGGTAACTTCATTTTTCGCCATTTCGTCGAGATACGGAACACCCGAAGAACTGAAAGAGCTCGTGGATGTGGCGCATGGACACGGGATTTACGTACTTTTAGACGTCGTTCACTCCCACGCGTCGAAAAACACCCTCGACGGCTTGAACATGTTCGATGGCACGGACGCGTGTTTTTTTCATTCCGGTAATCGGGGCCAGCATCCGCTTTGGGACAGTCGATTGTTTAATTACGGCGAGTACGAAGTTCTCAGATTCCTCGTCTCCAATTTACGCTGGTACATCGAAGAATACGGCTTTGACGGGTTCCGGTATGTTTCTACTAGAAATAATAATAATTATTATCATCCTCTGTTTCTCCTTTCATACAATTATGAACAATGATTTTTTAATAATCTCAAAATTGTTTCGAAAATATCATTTCTCGAAACATTCAACATTCAAAACAGTCATAATTTTCAGAATCTTGGAATTTTAAGAATTATTTTTGCAACTTGTCGAATTCTTAAGTTGTCCGAAATGTTCAAGTTTCTCGGAATTTCCGGAATTCTCTAAAATTCTGAAAATTCTCAGTATTTTCAAAATTTTTCGAATTCTCTAAAATTTGATATTACGAAATTTTATTATTACTGAATTTATTATTACTAAATTTTTCAAGTGCCTTCAAATTTTCGGAATTGTCCATAACATTACCTGACTTCTTCGAGAATCCGAGAAAAATGAATTTGTCACAGGTTCGACGGGTTCCGGTGTGTTTCTACTAGAAATAAGAATAACAATCTTTTGTTTCTTCTCTCATACAACTATGAACAATGATTTTTTAATAATTTCAAAATTATTTCGAAAATATCACAATTTTTTAGATTCTCGGAATACTCAAAATTCAAAACAATCGAAATTTTCAAAATTTGGGAATTTTACGAATTATTTTTGCAACTTGTCGAGTTTTTAAGTTGTCCGAAATTTTCGGAATTCTCTAAAATTCTGAAAAATCTCACCATTTTCAAAAATTTCCGAATTCTCTAAAATTTAATACATTTATTATGACTAAATTTTTCAAGTGCCTCAAAATTTTCGGGATTGTCAAACTATACGAAATTTAAACACCATCTCATACATTACTCGACTCCATAATATTACCTGACTTGTTGGAGAATCCGAGAAAAATGAACTCGTCACAGGTTCGACGGTGTGACTTCCATGCTGTACCACTCGCGAGGATTCGGCCAAGGTTTCAGTGGTCACTACGACGAGTATTTCGGCCTCAACGTCGACGTCGAAGGCCTCACGTACCTGATGCTGGTCAACGACATATTCCACAAACTGTACCCTGAAATCATCACGATAGCAGAAGACGTCAGTGGCATGCCTGGGATTTGCCGGTTCGTTCTTGAATTTACAAATTCCCATTGTTCAATCAAGGGTGAAATGGAATGAAATCAAATAAATGTTTTATCTTAATTTTATATACCCGAGTAGACCGGTGGAAGAGGGGGGCGCTGGATTTGACTACCGACTCGCGATGGCAATTCCCGACAAGTGGATAAAGCTCTTGAAGGAAGTCAAGGACGAGGACTGGATAATTGGAGAGATTTCTTGGACCCTGTCCAATCGCAGGTGGATGGAGAAAACTGTGGCATACGCCGAATCGCACGACCAAGCGTTGGTGGGCGACAAAACCATCGCTTTTTGGCTGATGGACAAGGAAATGTACACTCACATGAGTCTTTTGAGCCCTCCCAGCCCGATCGTTTCCCGAGGAATTGCTCTTCATAACATGATCGTTTTGGTGACTCACGGGCTGGGCGGCGAGGCCTTTCTCAATTTCATGGGTACGAAAATACGTGTGCCATTCGAGAGATCCAATATAAACCCACGCCGATTGCGAATTGGGAACATTTTCTCCTCGAATCAACTCGTACTACTATTTTCTTTTCTTTTTATAACTTGCGACATTAGGGGATGGATGACATTTCTAAAATTTCGGAAATTTCCGAAAATCTGACAATTGTACGACGTTCTAGAATTTTTGCGAATTTTACCAAGTTTTTAACTTTTCAAAATGTTTATAGTTTGCTGATTTGAAGATTTTTTCAAAATTTATGTATTCTTTCAATTGTTTAAATTTGTTGAAATAAACTAATTTCCAGAAATTCCTACATTTATCATACTTTCAAAGAGATCTCCGAAATTTTCGTAATTTTTTTCATTTTTGAAATTTTTGACATAAGCATAATTTTCCATACTTTTAGAATCCTCGAAATTTTCGTGATTTCCAAAAATTCACATTTTCAAATTTACACTATGTATTTCATTTTCTTTTTATAATTTCCTACCTCCAAAATATTGGGGCATGCATAACATTCCTTGAATTTCTTAAATTTCCGAAAATCTCAAAATTGTACGACATTCTAAAATTTTAGCGAATTTTACAAAATTTTGGATTCTTTGAAATTTTCAACTTTTCAAAATGTGCATAATTCGCTAATTTTTTTCAATTTTAGAAAATATATATATTCTTTTGATCTTTCGGATTTTTTACAATGAACGAATTTTCACAAGTTCCGAAATTTTTTATACTTTTAAAAAGATGTTCAAAACGTCAGAAATATTTCACATTGTTTTAATATTCAAAATATGCACAATTTTCAATACTATGTATGAGAATCCTCGAAATTTTCGTGATATCCTTCAGAGAAAAAAATGATTGAAATTTTAAGCATAATAAAATTATTGGACGATTGAACAGTTTTACGGAATTAATCAAAAAATAATGCAATTATTTATCCATCCGTAAAAATTCTAGGCCTGTCACTGAGTGGTACATAGTGGATTCAGAATTTTTTAAATTTCCTTTTTCAATGGAAGAAGAACCTTTTCCTATGTTATTATTATTATTATTGCCGAAATTATTATTGCGACCATTGTTATAGGTAACGAGTTTGGGCATCCCGAATGGCTCGATTTCCCCCGCATTGGTAACAACGAAAGTTACCATTACGCGAGGAGACAATGGAACCTCGTCGACGATGAAAATTTGAAATACAAATTTATGTACAATTGGGATCGCGCGGTCAATTTAACGGAGGAGAAGTACGGATGGTTGAGTTCCAATCCTGTGAGTGAACATCTAATACGTTTTATTGTCCTATTTTTATTTATTGCTGCGAATGAACAAATTTGAAGAGTTCAAAAAATCTGAAAAATAGAAAATATTCAAGGATTTTTGGAGAACTTACAAATTGTAAGAATTCTAAGAATAATAAAAGGTGAAAATGTCAAAAATTTTGAAAAAGTAAAAAATTTTCAACTTCTCCGAAAATATAAAAAATTCAGGAAATTCAGCAAATTCGTCAATTCCGAACATTTAATAAATTCCTGAAATTCGGACATACTCCGAAATTTTGAAAACTTGACATCTTTCGAGATTGAGATGTTTCTGACATGAGTTTTTTGATAAAACCCCGAGAAAAATGTTTAATGCCTTCACAGTAAAATGCTCTAAGGGCTAGATGACCGAGTTTCGACTGTTTTCCGTCTTCCAAACAGGGATATGTATCGTGGAAACACGAAGACGACAAAGTTCTGGTTTTCGATCGCGCAGGACTCATTTTCGTCTTCAATTTCCACCCCAACAAATCCTTCACGGATTACCCCGTTGGCGTGCCCGAATCCGGGACCTACAAAATAATACTCAACAGCGACGATCCCCAATTTGGCGGAGAAAATCGAGTGGACGTCAATGTCGCGCATTTTTCCCAAAACGAACCTTTCGCGGACAGGCCGCACAAAATACTCATTTATAGTCCCTGTCGAACCGCCATTGTCTATGCCAAAGGTCAGTTGACATGAAAGAACAAACATAATATTTCAATCATTCAACGTCATTAATTTTCCCATTTTTCCAGAAACATGATGGACGCGGTCGTGGATTGATAAGCAATAAGAGTTTATATCAACGTTTTTGAGATTACATTTTTGCTGTTTTTAGAGATATTTTACAAAAGTTTATCGCGTTTTATAGAAACTGGAAAAAACTTTATAGACAGCACCCAATAACATTTGTACGTGTTTTACGAAAATTTTTGTTTTTATGGACGATGTTTTTTTGGGTGTTATATTTTTGTGGCTTGTAAGACGAATGTGATGCAATAAAATTTATATTCTTAAGAAATTTTTTGTTTTTGCCAATACCTGGAATTTTTCGACTATTTTCGAATTTGGAAAAATTTGAAAATTCTTCTTGTAAATAATATTGAAACATTTATAAATTTTTAGAATTTTTAAGTTGCTCGGAATTCTCAAATTGTTAAAATTCTTCGGTGTTTTCTGCATTCTCCAAATTTACGAAATTTTGAAGATACTCAGAATTTAGAAAATATTTTGAAACCTCCAAAATTTCAAAATCATCAAAGTTTTTGAAACCGTCGAAAATTATCCAAATTTACAAAATATTAAGAGTTGTAACACTTTTTAAGTACTCCAAAATTCCTAAGTTGCTCGGAATTTTCAAGTTGCTCGTAATTTTTGGAAATTCTTAAAATTTACGAAATACATGAACAAAATTTAGAACTGTGATGAAAATTGCAAAAAGTGTTTTCCGAAGAAAACAACATTTCGGAATTTCAAGCTCGATTGACGCAGCATGAACATTTCCGCATCGCATAATAGGCTCGAGGTAATCCGCGATGCTCGAAAATCCACCTTCTATAACGTACTTACATAATAATTGTAAAACTCCAAAGTTCACGAATCAATACTACACAAACGAATACGCGGAATTAACAACTTTTAGATTTTTATCAACAACGGTAAAACATGTAAAAATTACTGACGGATCGATAAGGAGTTGCGGTGTTAATAAAATCCTGGCAATCGAAGAAACGTACAAGAAAACGTTACGAAGCAATTCTTATAGTTATTTTTCATGTTCAATTAACTTGAAAATTTCATTTCAAATTTATAAACTGCTGCGAATGGAAGTTTTTTATTGAAAAACATTCTTCGTTCGATAGTTTTCAAATTTAAGTAAGGCTTTCGGAAAAGTTTCTCAAACTATATTGCCAGAATGAAATTTTTCCAAAGTTGATAGTAATTAAATACTAAAATACTTGCTATAATTTACGGAAGTTTTTTTGGATACTAATTTTTTAAAACTACCCTGAATTTTCTGGCATAATTGAAGAAAATTTTTAAAGTTTTCAAACTTCTCCCAGTTTCTTTAATTTTCCACAAATTCAGAAACCAATTAATTCATGTCGTAGAACTTAAGAATTCCCCACCAATCGCAAGTACAAACGATCATTCGTAAATGATAGCAGC